>CAUYRT010009883.1:0-82137 GCA_963574885.1 Lepilemur ruficaudatus
TCTGCATTTTTTGTTTTAAAATACTAGCATTTTCTTTTGGTGTGGCATAGACTAATTTTCTGAGTGCACAGCATTGCACTCAATGGATATTTAACAGTTTCTTTCTTGACATCTAGACCTAGAATTTTCTTTGAAGATTCAAATGATCTCATAATTTCCTGTTTGTCTATTATAGGCTAGATTGGAAAGATATTTCTGAGCATCAGTTTGAACTTGGAAATAAAGCCTGCAAAAAAAAAAAATAACAAGAAAGTCCTTATTTTTGTGGTTCACACGTTAAAATGTTGAAAATACTATTCTGCACCTTTTAAGGCTGTGTTCATTATACATCTTTCTGAGCATTCACCATAGTTACAGGTGGATAAATTACAAAGGAACTGGAAGAGGGGCACACTATCTTTGAAGGGGGATGTGCTCCTTCCCCTGATAGATTTATTGGGCCTGGATGAGGAGCATGAGGAGGGCTTATGCAATTATGGCTTCTCAAAAAGCCTGGGATGCAAAAAATTCCACTGGGACACAAAGACGTATTTTATCTTCCTTGCCTTATCCCTTGCACACTTGAGTCTCCCTAAGACACATTTATTGAGTGCCTTTCTGTGCTAACCACTGGCTGGGTACTTGTATATTACTCATCTCATTCTAAACTGTGACCTTGGAAAACAGACATTTTATACCCATTTAATAGAAAAGCAAATAGGTTTAGAAGAAAATAAAAGGGAACTTGCCCATAGTCACACAGCTAGGAAGGGGCAGACCCAAGAGATCGATTTCCTATCTCTCTTCCCCCACCACCCATGCTACTAGCTCACCTCTTTCTATCTCCCTGCCCACACCACAACACCTATGTGTGTAGCATAGAGGCTTAGGACCCACAGAGCTTCTACTGTATCTTCTTGGTACATACTAATTTCTTCAGCCTTGCATCCAAAAATCCAAGAAAAAGGATGCTTTTTTTTTCCAGCCGCAGTCTTCTGACCAATGGTTAGCTTCAATATTAAATGTGGGAAAGCATCTTATTCTAAAGCATTAGAAGGTCTTCCAGGGTTGCCTGTTGTCTACTTTGCATGTTCTTAGAGCATTGAATCATAGGCATGGGTTAGTCCTGTTAAGTCAAGAGTACCACTATTGGCAACTCACTGGACACTGTTCTGAACAAATATCACGGTCAGTAATAAAGGGAGCTAGTGGTAAGATGCTTGTACAGGGGTTGACTTATGTTGCAACATCAAGTGATGTTGAAGGGGCCCTTGGAATATCCATTGTCTTGGTCTGTAAGAGTTTTCATGAGATTCAGAGTTCTTGTAGCTCTAGGACTGGCTGTTTCTCTTACAGAACCTGCTGAGTCCCCAATAAAACTAACTGACTATGTGATATCTCTCTGTTAATACAAATTAGTTCAGCAGTACCTGGGATGTCTGTCTTTCTATTCATTTATTCAACAATTATTTATTAAGCTCCAGCAATAAGCTGGGCCTTGTGCTTGAGATTGGAAATGGGACAGTAAACAAGACAGCCTTCATGGAATTCACATTATTCTGGGGAAAGATAAAATAAAAAATAAACAAGTTTTTTTTTTTTAAATAAGTTTTTAAAAAATCAAATTGTTACCAGTTGTGATAAGGACTCTGGTTGCATGAGGAGGGCTGAAAGTGGTGCTTTAGGTAGGATGATCTGGAAAACCTCCTTCCTGAGGAGGTCACATCTGACACCTCCTCAGACATGACATTGTCCTCTGACACGACATTCTCTACGTGAGCTGAGCTTAAAGGATGAGGAGAGAGGGGAGCGTTTTGGAGAAGAATATCCTAGGCAGAAATAAATAGCACATGCAAATGCCCTGAGGCAGATGTGACCTTGGTGTGTTTAAAGAACAGAAGGAGGTAGTGTAGCTAGAGAGTGGAGTGAGAGGAAGGTGGCACCTTGAGGCTGGAGAGGTAGTGGGGCCAGACCAGTCAAGGCTCTGGGCCTCTGACATGTTGCAATACTGTCCTAAGCACTTTGGAAAGCCAAAGGCAGGCCTTAAGCTGGGTTTCGGGTGTGTGATATGATCTAGTTTAATAGACAATTGTGGCTTTGTATAAGAAGAGAGTCTATGTGGGGACTCATATTGCAACGTCAAGTGATGTTGAGGGGACCCTTGGAATAGCTATGTATTGGCCTTTATGAGGCCTGCTTCCTTTCAGCAGGAAGACCAGTTAAGAGACTTCCTATTTTACACACCTGGGATGTTGGTGTCTTGATTTAAGGTAGGAACTGTGGAGCTATAGAGACGTAGACTGATTGGAGTACATTTGAAGATGGTGTTGACAGTACTTGCACTTGGAGAATGAGGAACACATGGGAATCAAGGACAGCTCGTGGGATTTGATCTTAGGCCTCTGAGATCTGCAGGTCTACTTTCAGGGGGCAAGAGCTTTGGGCTGAATTTAAAGTGTGCTAATGAGTGTCCCCAGCTCCCTTTATGTTCTTTCCCTTCATATTAATAGTTTTGAAATTCTGTCATGGCTGGGTGGGGTTGGGGGTGGGTAAGGACAGGGTTCGAGAAGGGAGGTGAGAGAGAGTGTTGAAAGAGAAAATGAGGGGGTAAGTGAACTAGCCCTGCTTAACTAATAGTTTTCTTAAGCATGCTTCCCATTCCCAGGACTAAATCACCTTCCCTACAACCCTCTAGTGCCTGCAAGTTATTCTGCTTAAACGTTGGGGGGCCATTACAGTCACTTTGCCTTAGGTAGAGATGTCTTCCATAAATGGATGCTGTTTTCTGTAATACTTGCACCTTTCTCATTCTTTTGGGGGGAAGAGATTAGGCCCAGTGTATGGGAGTTTATATGCATATTATATCTGATTTTCCATGTAGGTCTTAAGAGTGATTTCTTTAGGAGGCTCTGGAGGAGGCTTGATTTCTCTCGGCAGATCAGAAGACAAATGGAAAAATTCTGTTGTAATTTCTCAGCAGAACAATTATGTTGTCTGTCCCCATGAGCCCCAGACAGTGAATTGTTCCCAGGATTGTTGTCCTTCCCTTCCCTTACTGCCCACATCTTTCCCTGTCCATTAGGAGAGACTGCCTAAAGTCACCATGGGTGAGACATTTTTCTCTGCAGCCTTCTACTTTATTTTTAACCTGAATTATTCCAGGTGGGCAGGGACTAAGCTGTCACAAACATGGCCATCCAGTTTATTTGCTTTTAGGAGAAAATATGAAAGTCTATCCCTGTTGCTGGGTAATGGCTTGACTATTTTTAGATTGGGCTGCCAGAGATATAAATTACTATTTTAGTCTGCAGCCTGGTGGTGGGTAGACAAAGCCTATTTACTGCACCCTACACACAGCACTTTCAGTTTAATCAAACTTCAACCATCTTGGGGCCTTGCTCTTTACCCTTGAAAATTCCTAATAGCATATGCTACTTACAGCTTTGTTGTTATGTCTCAGGGTAATGATGTGGTATGTCCTTCAATGCTTGAGACACTTTTAAAGCATTCTTCCCAAGAAGGTAATTATTTTCCTTTTTGCTAATAAGAATTGTATAGCAACACAACACTCTTGTCCCTTAGGAAATTAGTGAAATTATTTAAAGGATTATCAGGGGAGAAAAGATGATGCTTGAAATCAGTTATCTATGTTTGAGAATAGTTTGTATAAATTTTGAAGCTGCTAGCTGTATATTTCTCTGTTTTCAGACCATCTGGTGGATCATACCCAGTAAGTACATATTTTGCACACTTGTTAAATAACCCATCAGGGGGCCAAGTGCAGTATCTTCTTTGTCTCAAATACATTCCCCAGTGGGTTTTCTAACTGAACTGTCTGTTTTGGGTTAACAGGGACAGCATCTTAATTTATTTATTTGGTCTAAGGATAACAGGCCCTTCTTAATTCAGGGAAGAAGTATGGCCTAGGCTTTTGTTCATAACCTGGGCACTCTTTAGAATGGCCTGGTCATGTATTTTAGCCAGTTTCTGGCAACCTGCCTCTACCATTTGGTTTAGCCTTATATCATTTTTCATTGTGTGGATGAATAAGGTGTGACTAGTAAGAACTCATTAGTGGCAAAATATATCCCTCCCTCCACTTAAACTAGCTCAAGCAAAAGGATAATTTATTGTACAACCCTATTGACATCTAGCAAACTCCAAGCATATGAATGCAGTGGGCCTCTGAGACCTGAACACTTTCAAGGCCCTTTTATCTCCATTTGTTTCTCTACATCTGTTTCTTTCCTCTTTTATTCAGGACAGTTAGACTAATCCAGAATCTCCATGGTCCCCAACCCTCTGGCTGCAGACCAGTACCAGTCTGTGGCCTGTTAGGAACCAGGCCTCACAGTAGGAGGTGAGCGGCCGGAAAGCAAGGGAAGCTTGTTTATAACTATTCCCCATTGCTTGCCATCCCCTGCTCCAGTCTGTGGAAAAAGTCTTCCATGAAACCGGTCCCTAGTGCCAAAAAGGTTGGGGACTAGTACAGAATCCTTTTTGAAACTTGGTATGGGTACATGTTGGGTTTGGGTCGGGAGGATCCTCACCCATAGAGCTGAAATGGAAGGATGCTGTCGTCTCTTTAGGTTCCGTGGTATTCATTCTTCTCACTCTTGCTCATGGTCACAAAGTTAGCCCAAAGGGGAGTATGGGACATGTGCACATGTCTGTATGTGAACAGATTTTACTATTTAGATATATAAATACATTTGTGTGTATATATGAATTTTATAGCCAAGTATCAGGTACTAGTCATGTGTTTGGTTTTTGAAGCAAACTCTTCTAATTGAGGAAGAATGGAGGTCAAAATATACCTCCTGTTTTAGGTGGCCTAGAGGTAGTCAGGTAGCATTATTTAAGTTGCCTGATGCTGGAATAGGTAATACAATACAGGGAAACTAGTGGGACAGGCCTGTTAATCATGTGATGTAGGATTTAAAGATCTACATATATAAAGTTTTATAAATTTCAGGAGAGAAAACAGAACCTTTCAAATATAGTCTATCCCTTTTCATTTAATGACAATAACTAAAATTTACAAAAAATTCCCTTGAATTTTTTTTCTGTTAAGATTTTGTTGTGCCCTTTTTGTTTTCTTTTTTTAGTGCAGGGGAGTTCCAGGTGAAGGAGTGGATATGGTTTCTGTTTGCTTTTTGTTGGTAGAAGGTTGTTCTTTTGAATAAACCGAAAGAATATTTAATCCAATAAACTGGGACATTTGCTTTAGGATCAGCGTTGTTGGTTTAGTTTACATCTCTTTGGTAGCTTTGGTTTTGTTACCTTAACTAGGTATTTCCACCTGTCTCCTCCTCATTTAGAATAGACCAAACCCCATCTGGCAGGTTTCCCTGTTGTTCTTCATACACTTTTTCTCACATGATGTCTTTTTGTTTTTACAGGTTCATGAACCATCGGGCCCCAGCCAATGGCCGCTACAAACCAACTTGCTACGAACATGCTGCTAACTGTTACACACATGCAGTGAGTACGAGTTTTCAGCCACTGCCATCCTTTCCAGAGGGCTGTGGTGGGAGGAAGGGTAATTCTCTCTAGTAACCTCAGCACAATTAGTTGGATTTACCCATCTCTGTGACCTTATCTACCAGGATATCAGTGCTGGGTCACGTTACCAGAAACTGTGAGTGTGTAGAACGCTTTGTGTGTTCTAACCTACAGTCTGCTCTGTCCTGGACTTGCTTTCTCCAACAAGATCTTCTTTAAAAGAATAATAATAGTAAGTACCCTAGTTATAGAAAAACCAAAGAAACCTATTTATGAAGACTGCCACCCCAGGAATCAAATGAATTGCCTTTTCAAGACAATCAGCTATGTTCATTTGGCAAGGAGAGTTAACAATTTGTTGAAAAAGATGCTATTTTTTTTTAGTAAGTGATCCTGTGAAATGGGGAGGGGAGCCACATCCTGCCACCCCCACAGTGGCCATTGCTTCTCACAGAAGATGTTATTCTGTATTGCTGAAGAAAAAGCTAGTGTGATCCCTAAATTTTTTTGTTGTTTTTTTTTTCTTCCTTATAAAAGCAAAGCATGCTCAGTGTAAAAAATTTTAAAAATACTGAAAAATATATGAGAAAAACAAAACTACCCAGAAATAAACTGTTAACAGTTTGGTGCATGTCTTCTTTGTGTGTGTGGTGTTTGTGAATATGTATGTATTTTCATAGGTTTTCTATTAATGTCACATTATTGGCATTTTCTTGTGTCATAAATTTCACTTTATCTGTGGTTTCAGTATTTACTTAGAAAGTTGAATTTAGTCTTACTTAAAAATGGGGTTGGGATATAGTCTGAAAATCAGAAATAGAGAAAAAGACCAATTTACTTCTTTAATGAATAATATTTACAACAGACTAGTTTATTATAGACACAGTTGGTATGGTATAATGGTTCAGTCATTGAGAAACACAGCTCGCCTTTCAGAATAATATTTGCTTAGAATAGACCTGAATAATCCTTAACTTATCTCTTCTGAATATGTCACAGATTAAAGAACACTTATAAAATCTGCAGTTGAGGAAAAACTGACAAAGCCTCTATGTTAGTTTTTTAGAACAGAAAATGTAATCTTATTAAACTGTGCCCTGGATTTGTGGATTTCAAAGACCAGTAAGATTTCTAAAACAGACAAAACACTTCTATTGTCATCATTTCATTAAAGAGAAGACATGAAAAAAGTAGTAAGGACATAATATCAAAATAAAGGACATTCCTTTAAATCAAATAAATTTTGTATTATGAAAAATTTATCTTATTATTTTTACTGTTTTCATTTTCTCTGGGCCAACAAAAACTTCAGCATCTGAAGATTCATGCCAGTCTCATCTGGGGGATTTAATATTCTATTGCAAGAGGGCAAAATTAGGTGTTGGGGAAGAAAAGATAGGCAAATTGCTGAAGTTTACATTCTTTGTCAGGTATGCTTATTCTAATATCTAATAAAGTCATTTATTCTCCTGGGAATTTCTGTTATGATAAAGTGTTGACTAGTCATAAACATGCTTATATGACTAGACAATGAAATTTTTGGCCATATGGACTCTGAAATATGGTACAGAAATCAAAATTCTCTCCGAAATTACACCTCTTAAAAATTTTTGAATAGGTGGGCTTTGGGAGTAGATTACTCTTGCTTACTTAAAAGGTGCTATTAAAAATGAAATGAGCCCCCAAAATCCCTTTACTCTGCAGTAGCTCCCAAATTGGTGGACTGTACAGATCCAAACTGAAAACCAGCACATACAATTTGAACAATTGATTTTGTGTGTGTGTTGTGATATTGTATACTTCATAATACTGTTGACTTGATTCATTCAGTTGCCCTTTGCTGAAATACTGGGATTTTAGTAGCTTATGGGGGCAACAGGATAGAATATTTTAAAATGAGAACCTCCCTGTAAAGTCTGCGTATATGCTTGATATTTGAATATATTAAGTGTCTAGTCTAAATCAGATTATAGAGTACAGTGAAACATGTCCTTATTTAATGAAATTAGGATAAAGTACATCTCTTTTGCAACAGTTGAGTAATGTTGCATCCTTGACTGCTTATCTGTGTGCCCATTGGCTGGCACAATACCGGGCCTCTGAGCAGCAATACCTGTTTCTAGTGTAGCAACTAATAACTTTATCTGGCTCTCATTTTGATTATCCAAGAGAGACAAACATTTGTTTTAAAATTATTTTTCTAAAATAGTCCCTGGTAAACCTCTGTATTTTTAGGGAAAGTCTCAATTCTGTAAAAGCCAAGCTATTCTATTCACCGCTCTTTGCCTTCCCCGCAGTTCCTCATTGTTCCGGCCATTGTGGGCAGTGCCCTCCTCCATCGGCTGTCTGATGACTGCTGGGAAAAGATAACAGCATGGATTTATGGAATGGGCCTCTGTGCCCTCTTCATCGTTTCCACAGTATTTCACATTGTATCATGGAAAAAGAGCCACTTAAGGTACAGTGGAGGCACGCTGTTTCCACAGATCCAAGCAGTTGACTCAACATGTTTGGTAGCCTCCCACACTGGCATCTTTTAGACAGGTGGGACAAAGAGCAAACATTTTCTTACTTTGTAGATTATAATGCTATCCTATTATTTAAGACATTTTCTTTGAATTGGACAGAATTTGAGGACCCCTCTCCCCCCCATATAAGAAGGCAGGCCTTTGCCCAACAACCACAAATAAAACTTCACTTGTTCCCCAGGATTTACAGCTTACAGTCCTGAGAGCTGTTTTCCAGTGCCGTCAAGCACACCGAGATACAGTGAGAGCAGCAGCTGTGGCAGAATGTCAAAGCACACTGAGTGAAGGGTCAGCAGGTGGGCCTTGAGGTCCAGGTCTGCTTCTTAGCCTTGGGTAGGTCACTTGACCTTGTGGAGCTTTCAGTATCTTCATCACTAAAACAAAAATGATAATGCCTGACTCACATGGTTACTGTGATAGGTAAATGAGAGGTAATATATGTGGAAATGATTTGAAAATTACAAAAGACCATAGGACTGTATGATACAAGGTGGTAGGTAGACTACAGTTTGAGTTTACTGTTTGGCAAAGTTCGGCTTTCAGAATTAAGTCTTGTGTATGTTATTCAAACAAAATTCACGTATTTTGCTATTATTAGCTGTCAGACACTTTCCAAACAATACTCTGGCTCTTGGCCTAGCAATGAGAAGGACACAAAAGCTTTCCTCCTCTGAGTGAAGGATTAATTTGGAAATGCACACCATTTAGGTGGGAATGGGTTGCTTGTGAAATGGATTCTGTACAACCCAAAGGGCAAAATTTCTTCTCAAAAATTTGAGATTCAGAGCAGATTAAGACTGACTTGAAATAATACCCAAATTTACCTTTTGGTTTTACAGAATGTCCCCAAAATCTCAAACTGTTTGAACACTCTAATATTAAAAAGCTATGCTTCATTTATGAGCAGAAGTTGGGATTTTATGAGACGATTACTAGCTTTCTCATATGTAGTATCCTAGAGTTTTAGTGCTGGAAGGATCCTTAGAAATCACCTGATCCAAATCCCTTAATTTTTACTTGGAGAAACTGAGGCTCAGAGAAGTGGCATGACTTGCCTGAGTCAGTGAAAGCAGCAGAATCGGATCATCCCAGGGCCTCTGACTCGCAGTCCTGCGTTTCTTCACTGTATCTTTCACAATATTGCATATAGTTTTCAGGCTGCTGCCTTTATGTATAAGGTGACAGTTCCCTGGGCTTAAAATAAAACCACAGCATTGAATCACAAGGACACTCTGGGACACAGAGGAGAGCCACAGAAGTGCCTGTCCCGTTGCCTCAGCCACACTTGCAGCACCCAGAGGCCTGTCTAAAAGCAGAGCACTTCATTATCTTTTTGGCACAATCCAATGCTTGTGGTTGCCTCAGCAAACTTGGCTTTGATGTCTAGATTTCTGGACATCTTTCAATAAAAACTTACAACTTTCAATAAAAAGTTGTAGATACCTACTTCAGTATTCGTGGCCTCCCTGCCAGAGGCTGGAGAAAAAGGTGTGATAGAAACAAAACTCTTAAACCTTGAAATAGCACTTCCAGAATCATAAGCGATGTGTAGAATTTTGCTCTGTGTTAAATTTTTTTAAATATTAAAGCCTTAATTTCAGGAAAAGAGAGAAGGGAATAAGCATTTATTATGTGCTAGGTGCTATCATGTGCTAGAAACTGTGCTAAATACATGGCCTACATTATTTCATTTAATGCTCACACGTATTCCATGATAGAGATCTTATTTCCATTTTACCTGTAAGGAAAGTGACAGAGAGGTGAGTGGCAGACCTTGTATAAGATTCTAGGTCTGGCTGGGCATAGTGGCTCACGTCTGTAATCTCAGTACATTGGGAGGCTGAGGTAGGAGGGTCACTTTGAGGCCTGGAGTTTGAGACCAGCTTGGGCAACATAGCGAGACCCCCATCTCTACAAAAAATTAAAAATTAGCCAGGTGTGGTAGCATATGCCTGTAGTCCCAGCTACTCAGGAGGCTGAGGCAGGAGGATCACTTGAACCCAGGAGTGGAGTTCGAGGCTGCAGTGAGCTATGATAACACCGCTCACTCCAGCCTGGGTGACAGAGTGAGACCCCTCGAAGACAAAAAAAAAGATTCCAGGTCTAACTACTTACTCTAACAGTGTATAACAATCTAGAAAACAAAATTAGAAAGGCCTCAAACCTTGCAAGGAATCACAGTCATCCAAGGAGTTTTAGAAAAATAGTCACCCCTTACCTCCACCCTGTCTCCCATCTTCTAGCCCTTTTAGAGTCTTCAGAACTGGAGTCCATGACTATGTTATAAGCTCCCAGGTGATTCTATTATGTAGTAAAGTTTGAGAAGCATTGATCTAGTGTTAAATTATTATCTGGGAGTAAGCTATAGCTTTTAGTAACTAATAGACTGAAAACCATTCTTTCTCACAAATATATTTCTCCTTCACTAACAAATCCTCATCAGTCTGCTTTGGTCAACATTGTGTGATGAGGCAAAGTCTAATTCTAGTGCTCCATCAAATTATAGCTATTATATAGCTTGAACAATGAACATAGATTCAACATGACGCCATGCATTTGTACTTTTAAATCACCTCAGTAAAGGGCAGATTTTATGAATGGACCTCAGTGAGCCAAGGACTTTGAACATGCACCTCTGATTTTTAGTTTTAGAAGGAGGAACTTAGAAATCCAGATGGCCATGCTCTTTCAGCAAATGCACCTTTTTTTTTTTTTGTTATTGCTATTCCTATATTACTCTCTGGATTTCCTTAATACACTTTATTGTCTATACTAGGATATTTGAAGTAGAAACTTCTTTAAAGACATTCTAAAAAGACACAGAGTGTGATTTCAGTTCAGGGAGTGTTCACTAAGGAATAGGACTTCGTGCACTGCACTGTGATAGGAGCCAGGGGTGGTCTGCTCTCCAGGAATTTCATTTTTCTGCCCAACACGATCTAAAAGAAATGGAAAACATCAGAAAAGACAGATTTTGTTTGTTTTAACCGCTTCAGTCTTCCTGACTATCGTGAGGCTCTGTCCCTGTGTCTCATTCATGGTGAGAATATCTATTGTGTGTACAACTTAAGGATAATGTAAAGCTTTTACTTGTGACTTTATATCATCACAACAACAACAAAAAGCTGCATGACTTTGAAGGCCAAGTTATAAATGCCATGAGAAACTAGAACAAGAAAGGAGATTGCAACATAGTAGAATGATAGCCCATACTTTCATTCTGAAAATTTTCTGAAAAATTTGTCTAACTTGTTTTTTTCCCCCTGCTAGGACAGTGGAGCATTGTTTTCACATGTGTGATAGAATGGTTATCTATTTCTTCATTGCTGCTTCTTATGCTCCATGGTAAGATATAATCTTTCTGTTTTTGAAGGTAGTGTTTTATGATTAAAATTCCCCTTTCCTCTCTTCCTCTTGTTCCTGCCCTCAGCACTCAGATATATACCCCACTCTGCTCCCCCAAACACATACATACATGTGGTTTTTTTTTTCCAATTTGATTTATTTGGGTCAGATTGTATATTTAAAGGGGAGAATATTGCTACTATTTAGAATGTGGTTTAGGCATTGGACTGTTCAAGAGGAAGTGCTGTGAACTTGGGCGTAGGTAGCTGGCTCACCTTTGAAATCAGTAACTTTTGCCCTCCATATTCTTTTCATACACTTCTACTGCTGTTTACAATACTTGGAAATTGAATTAAGTGGAAGTGCTGTAAATATGTATGAGGAAAGCAAGCTTACTTTGAAATTTATACCATTTGTCTTCACTTCACTTCACATCACAGTAGCTACTCTATGTCGAGTGCATTTCTCATTTCTTTTGCTGTCTGAGCAAGAGAACTAGCCAAATTAGTTAACTATTTAAAATACTTAGTGTTCTGTTCAGTTTCCTTGATCTTACTGCCTTTTTAGGACAGCTCAAATAGAATTTTTTTGTTGCACTGAGATCCTTAATTAAAGAATCGTTAGCTTTCCTCTGTCAACAGACAGAGGAAATGGTCCGTTTTAAATACTCAGAAGTTCATATTATGCCATCAACTGCTGTGGTCATTAAAAACAGTATGCCTCTAGATTCAGGCTAATGCAGCATCAATCATTCAAAAGAAACCTATTATCTGATGGAGTAAGAAGTAAGTGCTATCTCTCCCCGACACCTCTTACTAAATTGTAGGTCTGCTTCTTATTGGAGCAAGAACACCGAAAGGCTTTTGTGACTAGATATTAAGTGCCCAGTACAACACTTAACCTAAGTAGAACCTAGAGGGTGTTCCAAATAGGTTTCCTTACTCTACTTATTTTAAATTAAAGAATTTAAAATGAAATAAAATTCTTTAATTTGAAATAGGTAAATAAATTTTTAGCAATTTAAATGTGACCTGAGGAATCAAATATCAAAGGAGGCGATTTGTTTACATGTAGTGTTAGATATATAGGTGGCACTTTTTCCATTTAGAAATATGACTTTGTAATTACAGACCAAAAAATAAAACTTTTTTCCTTACGTTTATTCTTAGTATGAAATTAGCACAGATGAATTTGCAGTATTTTAAAATTCAGACCTCACAGCAGTCCACGGTTAAGTTCTAACAGAATATCTTCTTTAACACATGTTGGGAATAGTTCTTCTCATGTTCTCTCTTGGCAGCGAGATTGATAATGGAGACACTTGGTTTGTGTATTAGGTATCTGCTGTGGGTATGTGATCCCAGGTCAGGATTTTGTTCCGGATTCTCATTAAACTTTGTAAGCCATCTGCTCCCAAGTACATGGTCAGAAATAAAAAGGCAAGCGTTTACCTCAGTCTGCCTAAGGGAAAATCAGGTGTCACAGGTGTGCTGGGACTCACTGCTTTCTACATGTCTGCTATTTGCTGATTCTGTTTTTAAACCATGTTGGAACTAATTCTAAGTCTTAAAGGTTGGCTGACAATTTTATCTTCGAGTTATTTAATTTTACCTAAATGGCCCAAAAGTTTCCTTGATGTGTTGAGTGCCTTTTCCTCCTGCTCTTATTCTAGTACTTTCTCTTAGTTTTCAGTGACTAGAGGAAATACGGATTTTATGAATTTCTTTCATTTATCACTTCTGTTCTTTGTTGTCATTTTTACGTTTTTAGGTTAAATCTCCGTGAACTTGGACCTCTGGCATCTCATATGCGTTGGTTCATCTGGCTCATGGCAGCTGGAGGAACCATTTATGTATTTCTCTACCATGAAAAGTAAGAGAAAATAATTTACATTTGGTAGTTGTAAAATTAACTCCTGAAATTTTACCTGCATTGCAATACTATTAATACTTCGAAATAGTAGAAATACATAAATAGAGTATATATTATTTTTTAATAAATCTTCAAAACCATTTGGTATTCATTATTGGTGGACAGATTGCTGCAGAAAGACAAGGATGGCACATGTGTGGTATGATGTAGTTGAGGGACAGTGGGGCCAGTCATTTTGGAGACCTCATTTCTTATCATGAGGCAAACTGTCCTTATCCTCTGTGATTCACAGTCGTCACATGAGAAAAATAGCCACTTTCCAAGGTTCCCATGTAGATTGAAGATAATAGATAATAAGTGTCTAGCACAATACTTACCTAAAGAGGAACCTAGCGGATATTCCAGATAGGATTCCTTGAGAAAAGGGATGTTTGGAAGGACATCTAAACTCTTAATATCCTAGCCCTGGGGCACAGTTTTTTAACCCATTATTTATCCCTCATAGTCATAAGTATTAAGCAATGTAAAATGAAAGGTTTATTGAAATTTAGCATCTTTTTTCTAGAGGAGACCTTCAAGGTCATCTATTCTAGCTTCATGCTTAAAAAATGGGAACATTTAGGATGTACGTCAAATTAGTGACTCATCTGGAAGTTAGGACCCAAGTGTCCTAGTTCTTACTCCATTGCTCTTCTCACTACTCCATATGCTTGAATTTGAGAAACAACCATGAAATCATTGTCATTGGATTTATTAATTTACAGTTCATTAAACTTGTTATCTATTGTGGTTAGCCAAGTGGCTCTCAGAATTGAACATAATTTGTGTTTATCAGAAAGTATTAAATTATTTTCCTCTTTCAGAAGAAAATAGTAGTTTTCACTAACTTGGAGCTATTTAATTTCACTTTGAAATTCACCTTTTTGACCATAATTAGCAAAGGTGAGAGATATTATGCAGTATATATAAATCTATGGAAACAGTTTGCTCAAAACCCTAATTTATATTCTTGGATAAAATGGGAAGTAAAGTAAGGCAGCTATCTCCTATTCTAGGGCCTCTGGTATAAATCAAACCCATAAACCCATTCTTCTCCTGTATGATTATTTCATGGTAGGCTTTGAGTATAAGGCATGAAAAATGAGGTGTGAGTTACCCTTGGCCATTGAGTTTGGCAGACATTAGGGAGTGCCTCAATCATGTCAGGTGCTATTCTAGGCCCTGCAGATGCAAACATAAATAAAACTTGGTCCCTGCCTTTGAGGAGCTTACTGACTAATTTGAGTAGGCAGAAAAGTTAAGTTGCATTTCAATACAATGTCTTTCTTAGGGGCTTCAGATATTCCATAGCCTAATGTGATGAGCCTTACAAATTAGAGTTTGTTTAGATACAAAATAAAGAGACAAAAATACATCCCCTTTCCTTAGGGCTTTCATTCCTTTATCACTGATGAACTAGGTCCCAAGCTGCATCCCCATGCACCTTCAGAATTTTATTTATAGCTCTGGATTGGAATGGTAATAAGGCAAACACTCTAGGATTGGAAGGGGAAAAATGCAAGGTGAATTGGATTAAATGATAACTACTTTTGGCAAAAAAACATTTTCTGGGTAGCATGTGGGGTTTGATGGCTTTTCAGTTCAAATGAAAAAAGAAAAGCTGTATATAAATGATTAAGTGTTATAGACATGTATAAATTAAATTAACTATACTTCTGTTCCTGCAGATATAAAGTGATTGAACTCTTTTTCTATCTCACCATGGGATTTTCTCCAGCCTTGGTAGTAACATCGATGGTAAGATATAGCTCCATAATTTTAGCTGTTTTCTTTTAAATTGCTGGGACTCAATATGATATGTAGCTCTTCCTTCCAAAGTTATGACATGTCCATTAACTAGAGATTCAACAGGAAAAAAAAATGTATAAATAACGAAGTGTGTCAGCAACTTGTACCAGATACTTCGTACAGTTTGGAAAAGCTATAAATGTTTCTCTATTTATGATCCTTTTTTGTTATTTATTTGTTTCTCTTGGATGACTTTTCTGTTTTTCATACCACCAGATAGGTGTGTGATTATATGAAGGCCAGTGTTTGTGATTGAATTACTTAGCTACTTAACCCTGAATATGTGCAGGAGGGTAAATTTTAAGGTTTCCTATAATGAAGAAAATATAAACTACCAACTTCTCAAATCTCAACAATCAGAAGGACCTGAAAAGGTCATTTGCTTCAACATTCTGTTGGCTATTTTTTAAATCCCGTCACTCTTTCCCTTTCACTTGCTTTTAAGTCATACTATTTCCCTTTCTAGGAAAAGCCCTTTTTTTTTTCCTTCTACTTTGCTTGAAAATATCTTTTCGGGACTTCTGTGGATAAAAGTGTGACATTAGCAATAGGAGGCAATTGCATGTATATGTTTTGAGTTCCATTTCAAACTGAATTACTATTGAGAAATCTATGTGTATCAGTCACTTTGAAACAAAAACATATTACAACTTCATGGTCCCATCTACTTGGTTACTGTACCTTTAGCTTATGCACTTCAGTGTCTTATGTTCCACATTTGTTGATCCTAGCCACTGTATTAATTAAGGAGGTCTCAGTGTGTTGAGTTTGAACTCTTCTTAGCCCGCAGTGGTCAGAAGAACTGTATCTGTGATTTCACACCTGAGCTCATAGGCACATTATAAGAACATAATTCTATGATACATAGTTTTTGCCCTGGTCACAAAAACACCGGTAAAGATTTAGGAGTTACAACTCTGCTTCTGTTTTATTCAGGGGACATGTCTTATGAGAATGTAACAGAATATGTTTCTTTGACATGTGGGATTTATGATGGCTTTAATAATTACCTCACATCAAAAATACATACAGTCTAGTTGGTAAAGGTAGCAGGGAATGGCGAGAAGAGGGAGGTGAATGACTGAAGTGAGAAAACCAGCCTTGAAGATCATATAGTTAGAGGGCATTTCAGGACACCCACAGCAAGATAAGCAAGGTCCATGTAGACAGGTTACTAATTATTAGAGTAGAATTTCAAGTAGATTTCCTCTGTGTATCATAAGAGCAGGTTTATCCAGTATTTTTACTGGCCTAAATCTTTAATCGACATTTCCATAAGTCGTACAATAGCAAGTAACTAATGTTTATGATAATCAAGCAGGGTAATCCCCACACTGCCCTCACAGAACTTAGAATCAAGCAGGCACATACAAGGCATGTTAAATAAGAAGGTGTAATGAAATGTTTTAATGTCTTTGATTGGGGAAAGTTCCAGCCACCATGGCAGCACATGGCAGAAGTACCAGAGGAAGTAATATTTAAGTTGATTCAGAAAGACTGGGAGGTGCTGAGAGCTGGCAGGGGTGAGGCAAGTGTCGCAGGTATAGAACACAGCATGAAGGAAGCCAGAGAGCAGGGAAACACCAGCTTCTTGGAAAAATTGAAAATAGTTGACTGTTTGGAACATAGAGTGCATGTACCTGCTTGAGAATATAAATATGCATGGTGGGGATAGGTGGGTAGCACAGTCTTGTGATAAAGCTGGACAGCTAGACAGAGTCCAGATCAGAAAGGACCTCATAAGCCACCTGAACTAACCAAGTGACAATATGAATGAAGACGGAAAGCTGTGGTTCTGGCCAGAATCGGGGGTATCAAACTTACTTTTCTGCCATGAAGAGCTGTAAAACTGGAAGAAGAATGAAAAAGCAAGTGACTTTGGGCATTGAACACAGACAGTACAGGATTGGATTGTGATCCTTGAGGGAAGAGAAACCAAAAAATGATCCTCAAATTCATCTGAGTTGTTTCCCTGGAGACATTTTCCAAACAACAATAGAAGAGGAGCCCCGAGGGCAGCAGTCTGGGTGGAGGCAACAGAAATCGGCACTTCAGGCCACTAAGACAGCTGCAGTTTTTGGGCAGGGCACTGAAGAGGAAAGCTGCTCAGAGAAGAGGCTTCAGAAATCTACAAAGACCTTTCCTTGAGTGTTTGCCCAAATATCAAGCTGAATTTTCTGCAGGGCAAAACTCTGCAAGCCCTGGGCAAGAATAACTATTTGAAAGCTGGGAGATCAATGGAGAAACACTGGCGTTCCAACCAGCCAGAGTGAAGAGACATTGCTGGACATGCCAGGCATTCATTTGACCCTACCAAGGCCACACCTTAGAAGTAGTGCTACTCTAACCCTAGAGTGAGGGCTACTCTAGAACTGCCGTAACAAAGTCCAAAACAAACCTTAACAGGATAAAATTGATCTTCCAGTAGATAAACTGCCCACCAGAACAAAACTCAACAGCCTTTAAGGGAAAACAACAAAATCTATACTCTAACAACTTGGCATCTACCATCTAGATAAATATTGCCAAATAGGCAAGAAGCAAGAAAATGACACACACCTAAGGAAAATCAGGTTCATAGAAGCAGACCAAAGGTGATAGAGATCTTGAAAGTTGCATCAAAGTACTTTAATGAGTAAACAGATGAGGAATCTCATTTTTATAGTCTCTATAAATGGAATCTATAAAGAAGAATCCAAATGGAAATTCTAGATCCAAAAACTGTGATGTCTTTTTTTTTTTTTATGATGGGTACATAACAGTTGTATATCTTTATAGGGTACATGCGATGCTTTTAAACAGGCATACAATATGAATTAATCAAATCAGGGTAATTGGGGTATCCATCACCTCAAGCATTTATCATTTCTTTGTGTTAGGAACATTTCAGTTCCACTCTTTTAGTTAAAGAATACCCTAACTTATTGTTGATTATAGTCACTTTGTTGTGCTATTAAATACTATTCATTCTATTAATATTTATTAATAACTGTTAATTCTATCTATTAATAACTATATTAACCATCCCTACATTATCTCCCCTTCCCTGCTACCTTTTCCAGCCTCTGGTAACCATCATTCTGCTCTCTGTCTCCATGAAATCAATTCTTTTAATATTTAGCTCCCACATATGAGTGAGAACATTCAAGATTTGTCTTTCTGCCCTTGGCTTATTTCATTTAATGTAATGTTCTTCATTTCCATCCGTTGCAAATGGCAGGATTTTATTCTTTTTGTGGCTACATAATACCCCATTGTGCATATGTACCGCAGTTTCTTTATCCATTCATCCATTGATGGACACTTAAGTGGATTCCAAATCTTGGCTGTTGTGAGTAGTGCTGCAATAAACATGGGAGTGCAGGTACCTTTTCGATATACTGAATTTCCCTCCTTTGGATATATACCCAGTGGGATTTCTAATTCATATGGTAGTTCTATTTTTAGTTTTTTGAAGAACCGCCATACAGTTCCCCATAGTTGTTGCACTAATGTACATTCCCATCAACAGTGTACAAGGGTTCCCCTTTGTCAACATCCTTGCTAACGTTCGTTATTGCCTGTCTTTTTAATAAAAGCCATTTTAACTGGGATGAGATGATAGCTCATTGTAGTTTTGATTTGCATTTCTCTGATGACTAATGATGTTTTTCATATACCTGTTGGCCATTTGTATGTCTTGAGAGATGTCTGTTCTGATCCTTCATCCATTTTTTAATAGGTTTATTTGATTTTTTCCTATTGAGTTGTTAGAGCTCCTTATATATTCTAGTTATTAATCCCTTGTCAGATGGGTAGTTGGCAAATACTTTCTCCCTTTCTGTGGGTTGTCTCTTCAGTTTGTTGATTGTTTCCTTTGATGTGCAGAAGCCTTTTAGCTTGTGATCCCATTTGTTCAATTTTGCTTTAGTTGCCTGTGCTTTGGGGTATTACTCAAGAAGGCCTTGTTCAGACCAGTGTCCTGAAGCATTTCCCCACTGTTTTCTTCTAGTAGTTTCATAGTTTCAGGTCTTAGATGTAAGTCTTTAATCCATTTTGATTTGATTTTTTTGTATATGGTGAGAGATAAGGGTCTAGTTTCATTCTTCCGCATATGGATATCCAGTTTTCCCAGCACCACTTATTGAAAAGACTGTCCTTTCCTCATTGTATGTTCTTGGCACTTTTGTTGAAGATAAGTTCACAATAGATGTGTGGATTTATTTCTGGGTTCTGTATTCTGTTCCGTTGGTCTATGTGTCCGCTTTTATGCCAGTACCGTACCGTTTGGGTTACTACAGCTCTGCAGTATAATTTGAAGTCAGGTAATGTGATTCCTCCAGTTTTATTCCTTTTGCTTAGGATAGCTTTGGCTCTTCTGGGTCTTTAGTGGTTCTTTATAAATTCTAGGACTATTTTTTCTATTTCTGTGAAGAATGCCATTGATATTTTGATGGGGATTGCATTGAATTTTTAGATTGTTTTGGGTAGTATGGGCATTGAAAACTGTGATATCTTGAGAAAAAACATTATTTGAGGGGTTTAACACTTATTGGATACTGCAGAAGAAAAGGTCAATGAACTTGAAGCCAGGTCAGTAGAAACTATATAAATGGAAACATAAAAGAAAAAAGAGTATTTTAAAAAATGAACAAAAGAAGGGAGAGAGAGAGGTTGGTGCAGTTTTTTTTAAAGAAATAATAGTTACAACTTTTCCAAATTTGATGAAAAATATCAATTCACAGATCCACAAAGCAAAATGAAGCCTGAGCAGGATAAACACAAAGAAAACTACACTTAGGCTCATCATAGTCAAATTACTAAAAAACAAAAGTGAAGAAAAATATCTTAAAATCAGCCAGACAGAGAAAAAAGAACAAAGAGAGAAGAATGACCACTGACATCTCATCAGAATCAGTGGAGCAGGAATACAGTGTGATAGCACCTTTAAAATGCTGAAAGGAAAAACAAAAACCTGTCAACTTCAAGCTGAGGCTAGCCCAGCTTAGTAAGGCTAATGTCAAAAATAAATTGAATGCTGGAAATGATGAATTTGTGAGTTAATACTAAAGACTTTGATTTCTTAATTTCTTCAAAAGATAATGTAGGGGTTTATAACTTGCAGAAGTAAAGGATATGATGACAAAGGATGGAGTTGGGGAAGTGGAAGTATACTGTTGTAAGGATCTTAACCTCCTGTAGGGAGATGTAGTAATAAAGATATGTTGTGGTAAATTAAAGATACACTTTGTAATCCATAGAATAACCACTCCAACCAGCAGCAACAACAAATAAAACCCAAAATGAATGGTATAGCTAATTAGCCAAGGGAAAAGATAAAATGGAATACCAAAGTTACTCAGTTTAATCTGAAAGAAGGCAGAAAAATAGGAAAAGGGCCACAAAGAATAATGAAACCACATAGAAAACAATTGGCAAGATGAGAGGCTTAAACACAACAATAATTATGTATGTCATATATAATAACAATTGAAATGGACTGAATGCTCCAATTAAAAGGTGGAGGTTTTCAGACTGGATTAAAAAAGTTTTCTCATCTATAAAATTGGGATAATGATAGTACCTAGCCTAAGGTTGTGTGAAGACTAAATGAGTAAATACATGGAAGTGCTTCAAACTGTGCCTGGTACATAGTAACAACAAGGGTAATGATAATGAAAAAAAATTGTTTATTTGTTTTACAAGTACTGTTAATATGATCTACTTCTTTGAAAGTTGACAAGCTAAATGTGTTGTCTTGAGGAAATAGCTATCCACAGAATGTATGTCAAAATCAGCCTGTGCACTTAGTTTGGTCTCTTGCTTGTTTTGGCAGAAAGGAAAAAAGAATGGTGTCTTTTGGGATGGTGAACAGCTATGAGACTTTGTTCAGGCCACTTCACTTCTCTGCCTTAGTCTCCTCTCTTCCAAATAAGATTGTATTAGACAGGTGACTTTTACCATTTGGGAGTCCTGTGCCTCTTTGAGAATCTGACTGTCTTAACCCTCTCTTGGAAAAATGCTCCTTGGCCCAGCGTGGTGGCTTATGCCTGTAATCCTAGCACTCTGGGAGGCTGAGGGGGGCGGATCACTCAAGGTCAGGAGTTCGAAACCAGCCTGAGCAAGAGCGAGACCCTGTCTCTACTATAAATAGAAAGAAATTAATTGGCCAACTAAAAATATATATAGAAAAAATTAGCCGGTCATGGTGGCGCATGCCTGTAGTCCCAGCTGCTTGGGAGGCTGAGGCAGGAGGATCGCTTGAGCCCAGGAGTTTGAGGTTGCTGTGAGCTAGGCTGACGCCATGGCACTCTAGCCCGGGCAACAGAGTGAGACTCTGTCTCAAGGAAAAGAAAAAAGAAAAATGCTCCTAATGCACACACACAGAGAATGGAGAATGTTGTGTAATGGGGTATTCATTGCTCTGTAACCTTGAGGAAGTGATAAACGTGTGTGGCATTTTGTTTTTTGTTTTTATTTTTTAAATAAAAATAAAACTGGCTGAAGTCTCTTACTAAGGCTAGGGAGAAATTCGGTGTCAGTCCATTTGGGTTGGCTCCTTCCCCATCTTTGGTCCTACAAAAGCCATGGGGGCTTACATGAACTTTGAAAATAGACAGATGCTCACACCTGGCCCTAACTACTCACACCTGGTCCGTAGCTCATGCTGGTCTGTTGTTGCCCCTGCTTTTAGCCTAGTCCCATGGGACCAATTCAAAGTAGGTGACTGAATTAGAGCTTCCCTTTGCTCTTGTTGGGCTTGGCCATAGAGACCTGCTCCAAGGCTCACAAAGCTGCCGCCGTCAGTGCCCAGGCTTCTGGGATAGCTGCACACCTATCCCCTTTCAAGGCCCTGCCAGGGTCTTGCTTAGGTTTCCACCCAGCCTGCAGAACCTGTCTCCTTTCTACTCCTATTCCACAGGAATCCGGGGAGACTTCATCCACTTCTAAGCATTGCCTCTATTCTCTCTCCTCTCATTCACACAAACCAGTTTAATCTTGCAGATGGGCCTAGGTTCTAAAAGACCAAGAACAGCCTAAAAAATTCTCCCTCTTGTCCTAAAACACACAAGACTAGTTAACTTCTCACTAAGCTAAGAAATGCCCGGGCTTAAAGACCAAAGGAACTAGAGATATCTGGAAGGTTAGGTAATACCTTGTACTGTACGATGTCAGAGGTCACTTCTAGCTATGATTTTCCTGTGTCAGCCTTAAGGAAGCTATAAATTCACATAAGCAGGGGAAATTGCAAAAAATAAAAAAACAAAACTGAATCAGTGTAGAACAGTGTTTGAGAAGGACAAAAGGAAGTGAAAACCTTGGCTGAGATGTAAATTATAAATAGAGTGAGTTGGGTTTGCCTTTTAAAGACAAGATGAGAGCCTGAGGATTGTACTTTATTAAAATGAACTTCCGTGTTTTGCTGTGATTACAGTCTGCTTAAATGTGCTGTAAATGAGCATACTGTGCTTTTGTGTGGGCCCTGTAATAGGACTGCTTGGTCACATCAAGAATGTCAATCCTAGGCCAGGCGCGGTGGCTCACGCCTGTAATCCTAGCACTCTGGGAGGCTGAGGCGGGCGGATCGTTCGAGTTCAGGAGTTCGAGACCAGCCTGAGCAAGAGCGAGACCCCTGTCTCTACCAAAAATAGAAAGAAATTAATTGGCCAACTAAAATATATAGAGAAAAAAATTAGCCAGGCATGGTGGTGCATGCCTGTAGTCCCAGCTACTCGGGAGGCTGAGGCAGAAGGATTGCTTGAGCCCAGGAGTTTGAGGTTGCTGTGAGCTAGGCTGACGCCACGGCACTCTAGCCTGGGCAACAGAATGAGACTCTGTCTCAAAAAAAAGACGAAAAAAAGAATGTCAATCCAAGAGGTAATCCAGGTTGACGTGTGAGGGACTTCTTTTTTTTGTTGTTTGTTTGGTTCATGTTTACAGATCAGGATTCTGTTCACACAGCTTCTTCATTGTCTTGAAAATCAGGAGCCTTAGGGGACATTGTGTTATCTCTGTAGCTTGTCACATCAGAGTAACATCAAACCCTTTTTATTTTTCTTCTCTGTTGACAGAATAACACTGACGGACTTCATGAACTTGCCTGTGGGGGCTTAATTTATTGCTTAGGAGTTGTGTTCTTCAAGAGTGACGGCATCATTCCATTTGCTCACGCCATCTGGCACCTGTTTGTGGCCACGGCAGCTGCAGTGCATTACTACGCCATTTGGAAATACCTTTACCGAAGCCCTACGGACTTTATGCGACATTTGTGACCAATCTGCACTAGGTCTCCAAACCAGTATTATTTCAATTATAGCACTTGGGAGTGGGGTGGTAAGAGCTGAAAATTGCACAAGGAAAGGAAAAAAAAAAAGAAGACAGCTGCACTGACTTCCTTTATATCTTTTGAATATAATTACTGTGAAAGTATAAAAGCTGTGTTCTGGAATTTTCCGCCTCACAGCAAATAAATAAGGTAGTGAATTAATTTTCATTCCATTCCACTATCATGAAGGACTCTGGATAGGCTTGGCCAACTGATGTTTACAAACCAGAATTTTGTATTTTAATTTTACAGATTTTACTACATGATTTTTCTAAATTACTAGGTCAGGTTGTAAAAGTCAGTGCAATAACAAAGCTTCCTTTTTAAGAAAACAAATTGTTTCACTTTCCCATTCGCTGTGTAAAGAATCATGGACAGAACTTACACTACTTTTTACCATGTTTCATCTTGGCATAACATGGTTATTTTTTAAATAGAAACTTTAGTTTTTTGTAAATTTTTACAAAATCTTTCATTGAAATGCATCTCTGCGGTTCCTCATTCATGTTGTGACTTTTTGCAGCAAGCAGTCAACATTCCACAAATGAACTAACATTATACCTCTTCTGATAGTTTTATTAAGCATGGAGAAATTGCCAATTTTTAAAAACTACAGTTTTCCAAACTTTTCTGCCAACCTCTAACTCTGAATTCAGTGCTGCTTTGGGATATATACTTGACCTAGCTTGGTTTACCAGTGATGGAAAAGTATTTTGATATCATTAACTTTTTCAAAAGATCCAACTTTTTCTCTATGCCTTTGCCATGTTTTCTTCAGGGTCTCTTGCGACAGTGGACGAGTGTTCTGTCATATTATCATAGGAATGTTGGGTGGGCCCTCTGCTGAAAACTCCTGAAGAGCAGCATGAGTTACAGTGAACAGTTGTATTGCCTGTTTGGTGCCCAACGGCTAAGTCATTGTCACTTAGCTTTATATATCAGTTTGATATTTATTTTAAATTGTGGAATTAGATACATAAATTCACATTTCTACCTTTCCTCTGTATCTCCCAATATACTATTTTTTTTTATATATAGAAAAATATTTAAAGTATTGTTTGACAGGTAGAGACTCATGTGTCTGTAGTCCATGGGTTATATCCTGGCTCAATGGAGTGGTATTTATGCATTATTTTTGGTTTTCCTTCAGTGTCTTACATTAAGATTAATGTAGTTGTTGCTTTGTTGGTTAATCTCTCTGTTGGTGTTTTAATAAATGAAATAGCCTTGCCCTTTTGATCAGGTGCTGATATTGTCTGTTTTCAGTTGATTGTCAGTTTGACAAAGAGCTTATCAATTGAAATTTTGTACTGATATGGCTGTTAAAAAGGGTTTATTTTGTGTGCATGTTTAGAACTCTGATTTTGGTGAGTCATAGGGGAATGAGGAATAGAAGAACTGGTATTTGCTGGCGAATTCTGAAATAGGCAAGGTACCCGGTGACAACACCAACCAGCCGACCCCTATCTGCATGATTCTGAACATCTGGATGCCTGTTGTGTTACTGTGTATATTTTATTTTTAATATATTAACTTTTTGTGGATTCATTTAAAGTCTGCTCAAAAGTAACACTGTCAAAACCACTAAAATATATGTAAAAATTGTGCTGTAAACTACAATAAAGCTGTTACTTGGATTTGTTCCACTGTCTCTTTATTACACGACTGTGAAAATAATAATGCATGTTTGAGAGCTTGAGCTCATCTAGCATTTGTACTTTGTGTACGAGCCTATATTTTAAATCAAAATGGAAAGAAAAATAAATATACCCTGTCACTTAGAACTTTCTAGTCTGCTTTTTAATAATTGAAATGCCAGAGCCAGCTCCAACCTTAATCAGCATGCATTTTCAGTTTAAAATATGCTAGTCAGGGACTAAAGATTGTAAAAGTTTTGTAGAGGATGTGTCTTTATTGAGAGAAGGCTTCTGGTTGAGCCTATATAATATATATAGGACTCAGGTTACAGGCTTCTGTGTTACCAACCAGACACATAGCAGATTATAAACCGAACAACTCTTGAGTGTCAGGTGTCATTCTCCCTCTTCTATAGTGCAGGAAACCAGGTTCAGAGGTTTCACTGCTTCATCCCAAATCAGGGAGCTGGGACAGGAACCCATCTCTGTCCAATTCCAAAGCCTCCCGTTAGCCACATACCACAGCATTTCCAAAGTCAGCAAAAACAAGAAAAAATCTTGAACAGTCATGGGTATGGAAACAAAAATTCAGCAGTCATGGGTATGGGAAAAGAAAACACTGTTCATGCATTTTAGAATCTCAATAAACCCTCAGCCCTCTGTCAAATCTAATTTTGAGGATTGAGTGTCTTGAAGAGTTATTATTCCCAAGAATTCTGTCCTCTAATTCACCAGGGTGACCTCATCCATTTCTAGGGTGTCTACACACTACTGTGCTGTCACTTCCTGGTCCATATCTCCAGCCTAAAACAATTTTCTAAGGAGGCTGGGCTTGGTGGCTCATGCCTGTAATCCTCACACCCTATGAGGCCGAGGCAAGAGGATCGCTTGAGGTCAGGAACTCCAGACCAGCCTCATCAAGAGTGAGACCCTTGTCTTTACTAAAAGTAGAAATTAGCCAGACAGCTAAAAAATAGAAAAAATTAGCCGGGCATGGTGGCACACACCTGTAGTTCCAGCTACTCAGGAGACTGAGGCAGGAGGATCGCTTGAGCCCAGGAGTTTGAGGTTGCTGTGAGCTAGGCTGATGCCACGGCACTCTAGCCTGGGCAACAGAGTGAGACTCTGTCTCAAAAAAAAAAAAAAAAAACTTTCTCCTATCATTCAAAAAATTCCAAAGGATTTAGGAGCACTGTATCAGCTCTGCTCCTATTATTCAGTAAATTACAAAGGTCTTAGGGACTCTGTATCAGGAACCAAGAATCAAAGACCAAGTGTTAGAAAAAGAATTCTCCTAGAGCCTCTATCTACAAGAGTGTTAGATGCTCTGTGCCAGGAATGGGGTGTGTGTTGGTGGGGGGAGACAGAGACCAAAAATATATTTATTATATCATAATATCACAATGGTGTTTGCTAATGTCTGTGTTATAATTTTCCCACTATAGCTGATGTCCTTCTACCAATCTGCTCTTACAAGCCCGCTCCAGCACACTGCTCAATTCATACTCCAGAGCTTCCTGTGGGATCAGGATAAAGGTAGGACCCAAACTGAAACTACATTTTTTTTTCTCAGCAACTTTTCCTGCCCTAGCCTGATGCCCTTACTTCCTTATAGACTCCTCATGAGAGTCTTTCCTCAACGAAGCACTTAGACAAAAATTCTGGCCACAGGTTCTGCTTCTAGGAAACCCAACCTAAGACTAAGACAAGGAGAATCAACTACTGCTCTCGTTTTTGACTGTCCATCTATCTCACCCCTAGAAACACTGTGCTCCATTAACCATCTCTATAGAGCTCTCTGGATCAGGTACCCAGGCTACCACTCCAACCCTGTTTCTTGTTATCATTGTGCCTATCTTGCTTCTGATGTCTAAGCACAACCACCTGGCCTCTATTATTTTAGGATCCCATAATCCCTCATTGTGTTCAGGGAACTCAGTTCTGGAACAGTATCTTCTGCCATCAGAAGGATGGCCACCACTGTACTTCTCAATGATGACACCACCTGTCTTACCAACACATTCCTTATCACTTTTGTACATGGGCTGTCTTCCAGATCTTACTGGAGGAAAATAGATGCTGGTGCATTTTCCGGTCATACACAATATATCCACACTCTAGCATGCACACTTCACTAAGCATTTTGATCTCTTCTTCCATTGTCTTCCATGGCAGTTCTGAAATGTTTACTTCACTTACTTTGGACCATCACTTTATCCAAACTTCCAAGGGCCATCCTAGCAACATATTAATGCCATCATCCAGGGCCTTAAAATACATATTACAAGCAAGTGCATCCATATTGATAAATTCTCACTTATCTAACTCTGTGTTTTCCTACCTCAAGCCCCTTGATCCATCACCCTCAGAATCCAATCCCATACATACTGTCCCAGATCCTGCTGGTACATATTGGCAAGGTTCTTAAGATCTTTGGCTTAGTCCTTTTCCTATCTTACCACACCCAACACTTCCCCATTCAGGTGATGTGAGACATAAATCTAAGCATTGGTTTGGTGGCTGGGAGGGGAGCTGAGGACAGAACATTAAGGGGCACAGGTTTTCTTGCAAGAGAAGCCTCTACATTATTATCAAGCAAGATGAGAGTACTAGCCTGTAACAAGAAGGAGTAGATCACTTTTGCAAGCCCAGAGGATTCAGGGAATTCAAGATTTTGTTTAAAGCTTTATTGAGATACAATTCACATATCGTACAATTCACCCATTTAAAGTGCACAATTCAATGTTTTTTGGTGCACTTATTCACAGATATTTGAAACCATCACCACATTCTAATTTAAAATGTCTTCATTAATTATAAAGAAATCCCACACCCTTTAGCTATCACCTCCCTAGCCCTGTGAATATGGACCATATAAAATGTGACCTTTGTGTCTGCCTTCTTCCACTTAGCATAATGCTTTCAAGGTTCTTCCATGTTGTAGAATTCAAGGATATCAACCAGATGTCCACATCCCACATCTCAGGCCTCCTCTCCTTCTCGACCAGGGCCTTTTCCTTGGAGTAACAAACTTGCCAGAGGTGGGGACATAACCCTTTCCTGGACCTGCACTGCTTTTATAATAAAGTCCTAGGCCTGATCCTCTGCTTACAGAAAATGAAAGTCTCTTTAAATGCTTCCAAGGTCCTCTGACTTTCACACTTCACCTTAAATTGGTGATTAATCACCCTCAGCCTTTCATCGTTTCTCCAGTGCATCTATCATCCTCAGCAATAGCCAGCCATTGTCCGTTGTCCTTATCACTACTTATCATTACTACTTGTCCTGACCCTCTCAAACTCTTGAGATATAGCCGCTGCCAGTGCGTTCCCTTCCACCCTGAAAATTTTAACAATTGTATTGCTATAACATACCAAAGGCTATCCATAATCCCCCTACCACCAGTGGTATTGTTCTCATTTCCAGCCAACTGATGAGTAATCCAGTTCTAATATCACATTTTAAAGTCCACTTCCTTAGCATGCACACCTAGCACTAACTATCCTAGGTCAGGTCCTCTGTGAAACAGACTCCGTAATGGATATTTGCATGCAGGAAGATTATTGAGGAAGGCTCTCTGAAACAACATCTATGAAGGAGTAAAAGGAGGGGCCGGGCAGAGAAAGAAGTTCAACCGCAGCGTAGTAACAAAGGCCTCATCTGGTTGCACAGGGAGCTCTGGAGCTGAGGTGGCCCCTCAGACTTTTAAACTGAGCAATCACTGGATGTGGACTTCCCCCAGGTAGGGGCATAACCTTGGCCAAGGCAGCTGCCCTCAGTGGAAGGCAATGCCAGGAAGAGACTCAGTTGTTTGAACTTTCAGCAGACAATATTCCCAGAAGCTACAAAAATGAAGGTCCTCATGCTAAACGGAAGTTTGGGGCAATACGGTATAGCATCCACTGCAAGGTTAGAATCCAGAACTTGTCACTGCCAATAACTGTCATGCCTCCAAAATCTCAGTTTCAACTTCCTATTTTTCAACCACCACTTTCTATTTTTTTTTTTTCATCTCATAGCCTAAAATACCTTAACTTCAATAATGTTTGAACTGTGGCTTCCAATCCATTGATCCTACTATGTATCTTTGTTCCCCACTGTCATGAATTCCTCTTTCCCTTTACCTATCTTAAATCCATGATCAATCAATGTAACCATTGACTCGCATATAATATAGGGCAATACACCCTGCCCCCTCCCCCCCTTATCCTCTTTCAGCAAAACTATTAATGTAACTCTACCTATATCCCACTGCTAAGGACTGAATTGTGTCCCTCTCCAAATTTTTATACTGAAGCCCTAACCCCAGTGTGACTGTATTTGTAGATAGGGTCTTTAGGAGGTAATTAAGAATAAATGAGGTAATAAGGGTAAGGCCCTAATTCAATAAAACTGGTGGCTTTATAAGAAGAGGAAGAGAGATCTTGCTCAGAGGAAAAGCCATGTCAGATTAAAGGTGCTATCTACAAACCAGGAAAAGAGCCCTCGCCAGAAATCAAACCCTGCCAAACTTTGATCTGGGACTTCCAGCCTTCAGAACTGTGAGAAAAAAATGTCTGCTGTTTAAACTAGTCAGTCTGTGGTATTTTGTCATGGCAGCCTGGGCAGACTAATACACCAAGTCTTTGCCTATTCTCTGTCTGCACTTTTGCAGTTGAATTTAGCTAAAGAAACATACCCCATCACACTAAAAAGCTCACTGTAAACTCATGATCATGAATGTCAAATACTTAATAATACTTGGTAATCATAGCAACTGTCCCACATTATTTGTCTCACTCTTAGATGAATATTTCTTATTTTTCCCACTCCTCAAATTCCTAAATACTTCATTCCCCATCATAAGAGCTAATAACTTTGCTTCATTATCTTTGAGAAAGTTGAAGCAATCAGAAAAGAATTTCCACAGATCCCACCAAAACCATATCAACCTTTCTACCACTATCTGCAACCACATTCTCTGCCTTCCCACTTGCTATCTCAGATGAAATACCCATGTTGCTAGCCAAAGCCCATACTTTTTTTTTTTTTTTTTTGAGACAGAATCTTACTCTTGCCCCAGGTAGAGCCCAGAGGCATCATCATGGCTCACTGCAACCTCAAACTTCTGGGCTCAAGCGATCCTCCTGCCTCAGCCTCCTGAGTAGCTGGGACTACAGGTGCCCGCCACGACACCCATCTAAATTTCTTTGTATTTTTAGTAGAGACTGGGTTTTGCTCTTGCTCAGGCTGGTCTTGAACGCCTGACGTCAAGTGATCCTACCACCTCCGCCTCCCATAGTGCTAAGATTACAGGCGTGAGGCCACCGCACCCAGCTAAAACCCATACTTTGTCTTGTGTTGCAGATCCCATACCCTCTTTACTACTCAAGAGCATCTTTCCAACAGCTCTTTTCTACATCATTTACTGTTTCCTCTCTCTTGGATCATATCATCAGCATATATGTAGCAGCTGCTTTTCGCTCCCGAGCTCAGTAGTGAAGGCATAATTATTTGAAACATACACCATTTAGAGAGAAGGAGAGAGGCCAAAGTCTGAAGGAAAAAATGGCCTCCTCAGCTAAGTTCCTCCGTATTTATTTCCAAGGGCACATGCAAAAGGTCAGGGCCATTTGCTAATTTCTTTAACAACTTCCATACAGGTCAGCTGTTTTCAACTGACCTTTGCACACAGCAAACAAGCAGCTTCGGGCAGGCGTTTTTGCCTCGCCCTTCATTCACCCTACTCACATTCTTTCCATCCATCCATCCTTTCTTCTAGGCCCGGCCCACGCACATACACACATGCTGCTATTGCTCCCATTGCAAAAAAAAAAAAAAAACAAAAATACTTTAGTCCTCATCTCCCCCACTAATTAATGCTTCATTTATTTATTTCCTCTCCTTTTCAGTAAAACTCAAGAGTTTTTTATACACTGCTATTTCCAATTTCTCTCTTCCCAGTCTCTTAAACCCACTCTACAGGGTGTCCCAAAAGTCTCCATACAAAGGAAAAATTCTATAAAATTTTGTAATGAATATTTTGTAAATAAAGGTACATTTAGCAATAATTTCCCATTTTCCCTATATATGGTGACTTTCGGGCTACCCTGTATTTCAGCATTGACAACCTGCTACTCCCCTGAAATCACCCTCCTCAAGGTTATTAGTGACCTCCATTTCATTCATTTCAATGGTCAATTCACAGTCTTTGGTTTACTTGATCCAACACAGCCCATTCTCAAACTTGAGTGATTTCACCCACCAGGTTTCATTTAGCAAAGTTTGGAGGCACTTTTGGTTGTCACAACATGTTGGGTGAGGCAAACCCTATGACATCTAGAAAGCAAAATCCAGAGATCCTGCTAAACCTCCTGCATTGTGTAGGAAACACACCACCACCACCAAACAAAGAATTATCCAGCCCACAATGTCGATAATGCAAAGGCTGAGAAGCCCTGCCCGGCATCATCTGACACACTTAATAGATTTTCTTCACTTGGATTTCAGGATATCATACTTTCCTGATTCCCCTCCAACCTCACTGAGTACTGTCTCGGTTTTTGTTGCTAGTTCCTCCTCTTTTCCCCAACCTCCTAATGTTGGAGTGTCCCTGACTTGGTTTTGTATTTTTTTTTCTTTCCTATCTATATTCATTCCCTAGGTAGTCTTCTCTGTTGTCATGGATTTAAATGCCATCTCTATGTTGTTAACTTCCACAGTTATACTTTCATCAGTTCTTTCTTCAGATTACTATATTGGTTTTTGTACAGATTTCTCTACTGATTTCCATATGACTGCCGATTCACGCCCCGACTTGATATCTAATAGGCATTTCAAAGCCTAATATGTCTAAAATGAAATTTCTTACCTCCTCAGCAAACCTGCTCCTCCCAGTCTTCTCTTAAGAAATGGAAACTTGGCCGGGTGTGGTGGTTCACGCCTGTAATCCTAGCACTCTGGGAGGCTGAGGTGGGCGGATCGCTCAAGGTCATGAGTTCGAAACCAGCCTGAGCAAGAGCGAGACCCCGTCTCTACTAAAAATAGAAAAAAATTAGCTGGACAACTAAAAATATATAGAAAAAATTAGCTGGGCATGGTGGCACATGCCTGTAGTCCCAGCTACTTGGGAGGCTGAGGCAGGAGGATCCCTTGAACCCAGGAATTTGAGGTTGCTGTGAGCTAAGCTGATGCCATGGTACTCTAGCCCAGGTGACAGAGTGAGACTCTGTCTCAAACGAAAAAAAAAAAATGGAAACTTCATCCTTCTGATCACTTAGGCGTCAGAATCATAGGGTCATCGTTAACTTCTCTTTTTCTCTCATACCTTATACCGGATCTCTTATTTGGGTCTATCTTCACAATATATCCAAAATCTGACAACTTATTGTCTCTACTTTTGCTTCCCTGGTCCAAGCTATCATCACCTCTCACCTGTATAACTGAAATATTATCCTAACTGGGCTCTCCAATTCTACTTTTTTTTTCACTAGTCTATTCTTACACAGAAGCTAAAGTGATCATTTAAAAGTCATCTGTCCAAAACATTCTAATGGCTCTCCATTTTGCTTAGTATTAAAATCAAAGTCCTTTTGATGACCCACAAGGCCCTATATGAACTTTCCCCTCTTTATTTCTCTGATTTCATCTCCCCGTACTCTCCCCGTCTCACTGCTCCAGCTGCACTAAACTTCTGCTGTTCATCAAATCCATGAGGCATGTTCCTACGTTAGAGCCCTGATAATGCAATGCTCTCTCTTAGATAGCCATATGCTTGCTACCTCGTTCCCTTCAAGTCTTTGATCAAATATCACCTTTCCAGTGCTACATACCTGAATTACCCTACTTACAACTGCAACTAATATCCACACTCCCTATAGCTCTTACTGCACTCTATTTCTTTTTTTCCCAGTGTCATTAACACCTATTAATATACTGTATAATTTACATATTACTTATTGTCTATCATCTTCTTCCCTGAGAGCAGGGATCATTGTCTGTTTTGCTCACTGACATATCTCAAGTACCTAGAAGAATGTCTGGCATATAATATGTGTCCCCAAAATAGTAATATTTGTCAAATGAATGAGTTTTTACTACAAGGAGATTTGGTGCATTTGGTGCAAGGAGATTTTCTGCCATTAGCTTTACAATAAATTAATTTTGGAGGGCAGTTGGAAAATTTCTTTGAGGTTTTCTCCCTATGTCTTTCATAGGAATTGTGATGAGCAAAGTTCAAAAAATCTATATTTTAAACCAAAATTCAAGCTTCTGATGATTCCAGGCATCAACTTTGCTGTTTTTGAGTTTGAGTGTATCTTCGTTCTTCTTTGTCCACTACCAGCTGCTTTAAAGTTTGAGAAGTATCAAATTTATATATTTCTTTTGCAGTTTAGCATACAGAATAGACTAATTGAATTCATTTGCATGCCTAACTAGTTTTGAAGCAGCACTTTAGCTCTATTCCTACTATTCCTCTCCCACCCTCATCCCCCACCTCACTTTTTTTAGAGTGAAGAAACTGGCTTTCTGCATCAAAGGTTTCTTTTCAAAATACTCTTTCCTTTCACTTCCTTAATAAGCATAGAGGAGTCAGAGATTACCTAACCCGCCCCCCACTTAAGCTCTTGTGTGGGCTCTTTGGCTGTATCTACAAACCAAATTGACACCAGACAAATTAACAAGAGAAAAGCATACAAATTTTCTTAGTTTTACATGTACGGGGGATCCTCACAAGAGAGTGAAGTCTGAAGAAGTGGCCAAAGCAAGATGCTTTTATACTTTTTAGACAAAGAAGGGTAAATTTGAGAAGAAATAACAGGACAAAGAAAATCTGACTAGGAGCAATAAATTTTCTAGGAGATCCACTAGGAGATATACTGGGGAGGGGAGTATAAAACTAGTGGAAGATAAGGGTGACTTTATTAAGTATATTTATTCAGGTTCATTACAGCCCCCAATTTCCAGTCTCTGGTGGTAAGGGCTATTTTCTCACCGTGGTATGAGGAGGGTACCCCTCCCAAAGGAATATTTATCACTTTGCTGCATGCTGGAAGAGATAGGTTAGCTAGCCCTTTCTGAAACTACAATGTTTCTAATGTTTTTAACTCAAAATAATCAATATATCAACCCAGCATATTTTGGGATGGCACATCCTTCACTCTATCATCACAATATAGAAAAATCTTTGCTTGTTCTCTTACACTAGGAAAAAAGGACAATCTTGAGAGGCACATTTTGTGATTCTAGGTACTGAGCAACTTCCATGGATGGTTTCATTTGAATCTCAGTAGAAGGCAACTGAATCCATTCACTTTTCTGAATCCTGCCTTCTTTTCTTTCTGAATGCTTGTTTTGCATCAGATACTAGAGATAATTCATTCAGTTACCTTAGCAAACTCCTAGCATTTTATTTTCAACTTGACTCATTTCCAGATACTTCTTATAGGTGCCAACTCCCTTGCCTACTTTTTGGCTTTTCTTTTCTAAAGATTTAAATAAAAACTCAATGGCACATAGTAAATTTTAAACAAAGACACAGTCATTTCTTCACAATGATAAGCCAACTAGGTCTGTAAACCTAAAACTTGAAAAGCTAAATGACTTAGTGAGGTATTATTATAAAGCTACCCACAGAACAGGTATCCTAAGTCACAAGGCTTGAAATGGCATCACAGTTCTCACAGACCTAAATGCAAAGAACATTTGCACTTTCTGCCATCTGTGCTTTGAAGCTATAAGTCTCTTTCTTGACCATTTAATTATGTTCACTTTTATGTTTGCCTTTCTTTGTGTAGGGAAATTATTAAAAGCAAATGCATTCTGGTAATGTAGGTTTTGTATTATATTAAACTCTGAATTTTAGTGATTTATGATGTGATGTAAGTTTTCCATGTATTGTCAGAAAGCAGTATATAGAGGGTGTTCTAAATTTCTTCTTAACTGTCTTGATACACATGGAAGCCATTTGCAAACATTATATATCGGCAATGCTCTAAGACCTACAACTCACCAGGCCTAGGCCAGCAAGAGTTTATTGTAGTCAATACTCTTGTCTAGTATATTAGATGATACTGAGTGATTCTGTTGGCCCTGGCCAGATTTCTTAGGTTTAGAATTGCCAGTAGAAAACAAGCTTATTCATATACATGTGTATTTTACTGATGGTAATTAAGAATTTAGCTCAGTTTTCAGTCTCTGAGGTATGTGGGTGGGAAAGGCAACAGCAAAATAGTCAAGGGAACTGGAGGATCACTGGGACTTGGTGACACATTGGATGTGGGTGGTAGTCACTTGTAGAAAGCTAGGCAGGCAGTGCCTCCTGAGTCAGGGCTATCAAGATGCATCATGTTTACAAACAAATAGTAGCATAATGGTAAACTTGCAATTCATTTTTCCCACTGCAATATAAACAGGATGGAACAAATTTTAATTATTCCATTCCTGGCCTCTCCCTGGATATTTCATGGTCAATTTTCGGGCATTTTGTTAACATCCCAGCTGCAGTCTCACGATAATCTGGCTTTGATTGAGAGAATTTCTGAATACTTAAAACTGAAAGGGTATTTAAAAATTATTTTTCCCATCCTTCTGATTTATACAGATAGAAAACTGAGGCCCAAAGACTTGAAGGACCAGTCCGATCCATACATCCATTTGAAAACAGATTAAGATCTAGAGGTCCTGAACCACCTCTACTATGTTTTCTTCTACACCACATTGCCTAACCTAGAAATTATTGATAATTATGTCATCTTTTTCAAAAACTGTAAATATGTTGTCAGCTAGCCTTGCAAGTATATTTGAGCTGTGATATTCAGTTACTTGCAAAATCATTTTAAGATATCACCACAATGTTACAGGATTGGTTAAAATCATGAGTGGGGTTTGCTAACATTTTCCAAACATGGGGCAATTTCTACTTGTACTACACAGTAACCATAGAACATTTTCTCCACTGCTAAGATTCATCATATACTAACCTAAGAGCTTAAAAGCCTATTTAAAAAATGGTGTTTGATTGTAAAGCATTTGTATGTGTTCTTCTTAAGCAGGCCACATACATCTGCTATATACTGCTGAAGGAACATCCACAAGACCTTTCCTAGGTGAAATCAACTGACCTCACTAGTTTGAAGGCTCCATTGGGAAGCACACCAAAGTGCAAAGGGTTCCACACTGTTGTACATTACCCAGATAGCTGATTTGCTTGTCACCAATTAGAGAAGTAGCCCTGACTTTTGTAATGCGCTCTCCATATTCTTCTACATTGCAATTAATACTTGTAAGAAAGCAAGGTGGAGATGAGAAAAATACTAGTAAATCACATTGAATCAGCTTCCAATTTTTGTTTGCCATTAACTGCTTTGTCCCTCCCATCCCTCACAGCTTCCCAGGACTGCATTTGAAATAATGCTTGTAAGTCACTTCTTTCTATGGTTTCTTGATTGATTGACAAGCTGTCTAGCAGCACATTGTTCTGCTCTACCGCTCTACCATTTTCCCAGTGGGCGGTGCTGCACAATAGTGATGAGGAACTGTAATGACACTACATCAAAAGTCACTAAAATATAAATATGACATGAACTTCTTCATTGCATGAAGCTAGATCCTTTTATCTGTTTATTTACATCACTTTTGTATGTAGCAGTGATGGAAAATGTTAACCCTCTGTTTTCCAAACCCACTCAAATAGGATTTGAATCTAAATGCTCTTTGGAGACACACACTTTAATATAGGTGTATTCTAGGACTTAAAGCACGGTCACTCTTTGTATTTATGCAATCTCCTTCCTAAGCACTCCCTATCAAAGGAGATTTAAAGCAGATGGAAATGATTCAATGTAGTTATGAATTGAAAGCTCATAAGCTAGCTGCTCTTCAAAGTGCTCAGAACACCTGGGCCACCAGAACTGCTGAAGTAGACAATGGCATTTATACTGAGATTACAACATCATCTTATTCTAAATGGTATTTTTGTCTTTAGAGTGCAAGAGGGATGCCAGTGCTTCTCAGTGCTTAATTGGTTTTCTCCCTTGACTTTAATTAAACTCACCCTAAGCTTGCAAAACCCCAAGGCTGGCTGCTTAAGGGTGAGAAGCCCAGTGTTTCCAGCATTGAATACAGTATGATAAAGAATCAATTGTGCTGTTTGATTAAATGAGTATGCGACTATTTTACATTTTTAGACAGTGACATTGTTACATAATCAATAGCATTCTAAAAATTGCTCTATTGTGGATGAAAAGGTGTCGTTTTTGTAAATCTCCAACAGGATTTTAGAAAATATTTAACTTGCCAATGCACCATTTATATTATGTCCACTTATAAAGCTTCATTATTTACTATTATGACATTATCTAGGTATCATTTACATCATTTAAAGAGTATTTTGGCTTTGGCATTTGTTTCCTTCAGTGGTGTGACAAAGATCAAGGTCTTAAGCATTCTGGACATAACCCAATTCCCATATGCTTACTCAACCTTTTATTGGAAGGTCATTTGAATTGACTGAGTCAGTTGCACCTGAACAGGGAGAGAGTCTTCTGTCTTTTCTGTGATGAGTCAGCACTCAGTTTTAATATTGTACCTGTACCAAGGGACTGGACAATAGAAACATGAATAGAAACACATATACTTACAGAAGGTATCAGAGTTATATACCGCTGGAAGCCATCCCCACCGGCAAACATAAATTAAATACTGAGTCAAAAAGAGAGAACATAATAGAAACCTATCTAAACTGCTCCCACACCACCAATATATAAGTGATTGAAACTCTAAAACAGCATTTCAGGATACAGATTTCCTGGCTTCATGTTTCATGTGTTTGTTTGTTTTATTAAAAGGGGCTGCTGTTTCTTTAAGGACTTTATATATGCCAGGCACTCTGCTGAGCACTTTATACCTATTAACTAATTTAATGCTAACTTAATCTTTATTTCAACCCTATAAAGTAAAAAAAAAAAATTATTAGCCCAACGATTTTTAGGCACAGAAACTGAGGCACAAAGAAGTAAAGTAATATTCTCAAGGTCACAGGTGGGAAGTGGTAGGTCCAGCAGGAAACCCCTGGCAGTCTGATGCCAAAGCCCCCTTTCTTAAGCACTATATTAGTGAGACATCAAGTTAGCAGCCAAACAAATCTCAGCATACTGACTTACAGAGAAGGGCAAAAGTTTGCTGTTAGGCTCAATGACCCTGAGGATTCAAAAGCTATTCTAGGAACATGCTCAGTAATGTTTTAATAGCCCAATTAGAATTCAAGTAAATGTCCCCAGAAGTCTTATAGGCTGATAACTGTGTTAACATTCTCATTATGGACTGTTCTTCCAAGAACATGACTGGGAAGGACACCACTGAATCAAAATTACAGACTAGGTTCATTTTGTCAAAAATCAATTTCGATAATTTATTCATTCAGCAACTACTTATTTGACTACTCAGTGTGTGCCAGGTACTGAGCTAGGCAGTAGGACTTGTGTTCCTCTTATCTGAAGGGAAAAATACATCATGCACTAGAAGTAAGGGCAAGTTGAAACCTGGAATCAAAACACAAGAAGTGGGAGTAGAACTGTGGGTACTAGAGGCTGGGAAGGGTGGGGCGGAGGGGACGATGGCGAGAGATTGGTTAATGGATATTAAATTACAGCTACATAGGAGGATTCAGTTTTGGTGTTCTGCAGCACTGTAGAGTGAAAATGGTCAGCTATAATTTATTGTATATGTTCAAAAAGCTGGAAGAGAAGATTTTGAATACTCACAACAAAAAGAAATAAATTTTTGAGGTGAAGATATACTAATTACCCTGATTTGATCATTACGCCTTGTATACAGATATTGAAATATCACTCTGTATCCCATAAATATGTACAATTATTACATATCGACTAAAAACAAAAAGGAAAAAACATGCATCATGGGAAGCAAAGTATTAGGTTCTATCAGAGTTATTAAACGGATAGGAACTGGTGGCTGCCTTCAAGAAGTTTTTAATCTAGGTAAAGAGATAAGACATACCCATGGAAAACCAACTAGTTTAATGTTGTGATAAAGTCAAGAAACTATATGGCAATAACTACTGTGGAAATCCAAAATAAATGAGAGATCTCTATGGGATTGGGAAGGATTCTTGAATGGTAATTTACATTACGTGGGGATCTTGTGAAAATGCAGGTTCTGATGTGTAGGTCTGGGGTGGGGTCCAGGTTTCTGCATTTCTAACAAGCTCACTTGTGCACCAATCACACGTGAAGTAACAAAGGGCTAAAAAGATTAGGAAAATGTTTATAGGGAAGGAGAGGCTTGAGCTGGACCTTGAAAGGTGTAGGCTATGCATGAGTGAAGACATTGGGAGAAAGCAATGGCAGCGGCACAGGGAGAAAAGTGTCAGAATGGAATTATGTTGCCAAACACTAGGAAATACATAGTGGGAGAAAAATAGGTTAGAACTAGGCCTTGTAGGGAGGGAAGATGCATTCCAGGCTCAGGACTTTGAACATAGAGAAATGAGGAATGATAAATGATATTGTTTTAGATTTTTTAAAATCTATAACATTAATCATGAAAGTTTCTACTGAATTTGAATATCTGGGCCTCAACTTATTTCCATGAGAAATGGTTTGAATTTATTTGCCACCGTAAAGCGTTGCATTCTTACTTTATGGAGATGTACAAAACACAAGACAGCCAGATACCTGCAAAAATTGGTGAAACTGATCCATCATTATATTGTTTAAACATCCATGTTAATTGTCAATGTAGAGATAGGTGGCCTATTGAAGATGATTTGAGGAACTAATTAATTTATAACACTGCTGTTAGGGTGGAAAGGCTAGTAAGATTTCTCACACAGAGATTAAGATATATAAGTAAAATTTATTTTATCCCTTAGAAGAACAGAGAATGTGAGAGAGAGAGACAGAGAGAGAGAGAGAATGAGCAGGGAGGAGAGCAGGGCATCCCAAAGAAAGAGAAGGGAGATGCCAGCAGCGAGGCCAGGTGGCTTGCTGCTTTTATGGGAACAAAGAGAAAAATAGTAATTGTTGTGAAGTAATTATTAGGCAGTCACAAGTTGTCCATCCTTCTTGTTTCTTCTGTTCCTGGAGACTTGGTTATCTCTGGATATGATTTTTGCCCCTGAGATATGGTTTTGGGCAGGAAACAAGGCCTGGAGTTTACCCCTCAGCTTTCTGTCCAGGAGCTTCTCAGGAACACCTTGAGGCTATAAAACAAATTCTAAAGGCTGTGAGCTGGTGAATGTAAAGAGAAAGATTTACATTTCCTTTCTTTTGGCTCTTTTTGGATGTTTGTGAAAACAGAGTCCCGGCAGGTTGCCTGCTAGCTTGGAAGAGAAACAGCCAAAAGTAGGGAGAGCTCAAAATTGATTTTTAGAAAATTGGGAGATTCAAGGCCACCCTAACAGCTTCATTGATACATTTCCTAAAATTCCTAAAAGCAACATTTTGCTTTTATTTGTTGTAGCATTCTGCTTCAAATGAGACCTCATCTACTATTGTCGAAATTGTTTATTGAGAAGGAATTACACAAAGAAATCTTTAAAAATGAGAAAAACTTAAGCCAAGATAATGTGAATAATTGTCTATGTCACCATGCCTGAAGGGCCAGCCTACATCTTGTTCAGAATGTTGGTGGTGATTAGAATTCAAGAAAACTCATTCAGCATTTCGGTTTTATTTCTCCTAAAAATAAAATAGATGAGCTAGTGTCTGCATGATGACAAAATATATTATCAATCTGCTGAAAATGAGTCAAATTGATATTTCTAAAAGAAATTTACTTTTCACTTTTCAACCATGGTTTTGGCCTTGAAGACATAGCTATATAGTATTTTTGAAACTCAGAATATTTTGCTGTTCATCCATCATGAAAATGGTAAAAATCCTATAGACGGTAGTTATTACTTGACTCTGCGATCTAGAGACAAGCAGCACTGTAGAGTATTGGATTTTTTCCCCTTCTATACAATGAATAAGTAGCCATTCCTCTCATGTAGAGAAGCTCGAGGATCTTAATACATTCTCTTCATCACAAAAATGCAGATTTTGTGAAAAGTCAATGTAAAACACAGACTCCTGTGGCTGTCCTTGGATTCAGAAGTGAGATTATATCAGCTCTTAAATGAACAAGAACTATCCCCTTCTGACACTGGAAACACTAGGCAAAGGCAGAAATAAAACCTTCCAACATTGCAAACATGGGCAAATGTTGGATCGAGACTCACAGTACCACCAAACAGAGAGACTGAGTCACTGAGGCTGCAATCAACAAAAGGAGCTTATTGCCAAAAGCTAGCTCGAGCTACGGTCCGTGCCCCAGAGCACCAATGCAGTGGCCTCTTCTCTGGGCAGAGGGACCCCCGGCGGCGCGCGAAGGGAGGTTTTATAGGGATAGTCCAGGCGGCAATGGGCTGTCCACGCATTGATCATGCATCCACTTAGCACAGTGATTGGTTTGCTTTCTCTGATCATGTACCTAAGACCAGTCAGGATTGGTCACATTGTATACTATTCAATCTCTGATTGGTCCTGGAGCTTCCTTCTTCCGCATGTGTCTGATTGGTTCTATAGCTACCTCCCTCTGCACTCTTCCCCAGCATTTTTCTTTGGCGTTTTATTTCATCCCATGTTACCCTGCGGTTAGCAAGCAAGCCATTATCACAGAAGCACAAGTAGGCGGTTAGCAAGCAAGTCATTATCACAGAAGCACAAAAATGCAGAAGTCTGTTTTGCAACTTATGAGAGAGACAGTCTTACAACAAACTCGCTTTTTACCTTCGTGAGCAGTTTTGGTATCTCACACAAGTCCTAGCTTTATAACAACTGAAACAACCTTAGTAAAAAAAATTTTCTTTTTATAATTGCATGTGTCTGTGTATATGTGTATATATGTATTATCAGAAAATTACTCAAAATTATCAGACTTTTGTAGTACTAAGTAGGTGCTAACCAAAGAGGTAAACTAGTATGAGCTCAAACTTCATTATAGATGCAAATTACAATTTAAACTTTAAAACAGTCAAATTCTTGTGGTCTATTTACCACATTACAGATTGTTTTTCAGACCTAAATGTCAGCCTTTGCTGCTTTGTTTATAAGTCTCAAATGAAAAAGAAACTCTGAGAAACATTAAGTTAGTTACTACTGTAGTTTGAAATGAAATCATTGTTCTATGAATCTTAATAGAGCTAGTTGGTCTGTCTTGATTTCTGTGGTCCTTGTAAAAATTTAGTCTGCAGTTAAGAATATTAGGGCTTTTAAGAAATGTTAACGTCAATTTATTTTCTGCATCGGCCAACTGCTATGAAAATTACAATCATTTTCTAGTGTATCTGGAACAAATTTGAAATTTTCCAGGTTCAGGTTGTTAGCAATAGCTTTTCTCCCCATTAAAAGTATTTTAATTTGTATTATTGGAGTAGCATATATGACACAAAGTGAGAAGTGTGATATTCTAGGTTTAAAAATTGGAAAGATATTAGCCATTTTTTGACCATCTGAATCAGGAATATAAGTTTGTACTATGTAAAAAGAGTAAACCACAATTTTAAACTTTGGCCAAGTTGTAATAACAGGGACCAGATTTACCTTCCTGTCTAAAATAATCAAATAGCCAGACAAAATATATTTGAGACAACAGTTTTTAAAATGCTTTATATCTGGCAACAAATCAGAGTAATCCTTAGAAGATGGGAAATAGGCAAAGTAAGCCCTAAGATTGCCCCAGCTTGCTGGCTTGAGTGAGTTTCCAGGCCATGGTACACAGAGGGGAGAACCTATGAGTTCAGAACATGGAACTAGAGAGACCATGGCAGCTTCAGTATGGAGGACACCACTGAAGAGGAGAGCACTGCACAGAGAGAGAACACCAGAGATCTGCAGGAGGTCCCCATGGAATATTCAGTAGACTACTGATCAGTACATGCATGTAAGGAAACTATTCCAGGCCATGAAAAGAACCACATGAAAATATTGGAGGGAAGAGTATCCAGCACTCTCACAGGGCCAGGAATAGCACCTGCTCCCACCAGCTGGACTGACAAACCTCCTATTTCATGGGCAGAGAACTCAGAAGGGTATTGTTCCAATAGTGGGAAATAATTAGCCTTACACCAAACATGGCTTTGGTTCTGCCTAACAAATGTTAGAAGTGACATTTTAGGCTTGGTGATTTAAAAAATATATTAGAAGCAACACTGAGAAAGATCAAACTATTTCCAGTTAATTTAACTGTATTCCAGAACACAGCTCAAAAATATTTTTAGGAATACAAAACTATCTAGTACCCAACAAGGTAAAATTCACAAAGTCCAACAGCCAATCAAAAATTGTCAGGCATCAAAAAAAAAGAAAAATATAATCCATAATGAGAACAAGCAACAAATTGAAACTGACCCAGAACTGACACAGATGTTAGAATCCTCAGACAAGGATATTATAACAGTTATCATCAATGTATCCCATATGTTCAAAAGTGATGTAGAGACAAGAAAGATACTAAAAAATTATATCAGACTTCTAGAGATAACAGCTACAATGTCAGGTACAAAAATACACTCGATGAGATTAACAGCAGATTAGACATTGTGAAAGACAAGGTTAAGGTCGGGCGCAGTGGCTCACGCCTGTAATCCTAGCACTCTGGGAGGCCAAGGTGGGTAGATCGCTCAAGGTCAGGAGTTCGAAACCAGCCTGAGCAAGAGCGAGACCCCCCCCACTGTCTCTACCAAAAATAGAAAGAAATTAATTGGCCAACTAAAAATATCTATATAAAAAATTAGCTGGGCATGGTGGCACATGCTTGTAGTCCCAGCTACTCAGGAGGCTGAGGCAGGAGGATCATTTGAGCCCAGGAGTTTGAGGTTGCTGTGAGCTAGGCTGACGCCACGGCACTCTACAGCCCGGGCAACAGAGTGAGACTCTGTCTCAAAAAAAAAAAAAGACAAGGTTAGAAAACATGAAAATATAGCAATGGAAACTATCCAAAAAGAGAGAGAGAGAAAGGAGACTAAAAAATTAACCAGAGCATCACTGATTTGTGAAACAAGCTCAAGAGAACTAAAATACATGTAATTAGAGTTACCAAAGTAGGAGGCAAAAAAACTGTTAAGCAAATAATGGCCAAATATCATCCAAAATTGATGAAAATTATAAACCCAAACATCTGCCAAAAAGTTCAACAAATTTCAAACACAAAAAAACAAAGAAAATTATAAAAAGGCACATCATAAATGGCTCAAAAACAAAGGGAAAGAGAAAAATCTTAAAAGTAGATAAAAAAAGATATTCCATATAGAAGGTCAAAGATAATGGTGACAGTAAATTTATCATCAGAAACTATGTAATTCACAAGGCAGTGGAGCATAATCTTTAAAGTATTATCCAAAAATGTTCTTAAAATGAAGGCAAAATAACATGCAGAAGAACAAAACAGCATGCATATCTTTCACCACTCACAAAAATTAGTTCAACATGGATAAAAAACTTAGATGTAGGACATGAAACCATAAGAATTCTAGAAGAAAATGTTGGAAAAATTCTTCTAGATATCAGCCAAGGCAAAGAATTTATGAAGATAATGCCAATGGCAATCACAGCAACAACAAAAATAAATAAATGGGACTTTATTAAATTAACTTCTGCACAGCTAAGGAAATCATCAACAGAGCAAATAGACAACCTACAGAATGGGAGAAATATTCTCAAGCTATACATCTGATATAGGGCTAATAACCAGAATTTACAAAAAATCAAGCAAATCAGCAACTAAAAAAAAACCACCCCATTAAAAAGTGGGCAAAAGACATGAACAGAAGCTTTTCAAAAGAAGATAGACAAATGGCCAATAAACATATGGAAAAATGTTCAACATCAGTAATCATCAGGGAAATGCAAACTAAAACCACAATGAGATATCATCTTACCCCAGTCAGAACGGTTTTTATTAAAAAGTCCAAAAACAATAGATTCTGGCATGAATGCAGAGAGAAAAGTACACATACACTGTTGGTGGGACTGCAAGTTAGTATAACCTCTATGGAAAACAGTATGGAGATTCCTCAAAGAACCATTTGATCAAGCAATCCCAGTACTTGACCCAAAGGAAAAGAAGTCATTTTATTAAAAAGACAAAAGTACTCAAATGTTTATTACAGCAAAATTTACAATTGCAAAGATGTGGAATCATCCCAAGTGCCTATCAATACATGAGTGGGTTAATGAAATGTGCCATATGTATACCAGGAAGTACTACTCAGCCATAAAAAAATGGTGAACTAATGCCTTTTGTCACAACCTGGATGGAACTGGAGACCATTCTTCTAAGTGAAGTATTTCAAGAATGGAAAAACAAACACCACCATGTACTATTAAATTGGAACTAACTGAGGAGCACACACAGAGGGAAATAAAACTCAGTGGAAATCAAGCAGGGAGGAGCGGGGTGGAGGAGATGAGTAAGAACCTACCTAACGAGTACAATGAACACTATCTGGGCGATGGGCACACTTGTAATCCTGACTCCAGCATTAAGAAAGTGATCTGTGTAGCCAAAAGCATTTGTTCCCCTGTAATATTTTGAAATTTTAAAAATGAAGGCAAAATAAAGAAGTTTCAAAACATACAAAAGCTAAAAGTATTCATTACCAAGAGACTCACACTACAAAAAATGTTAATGGAATCCTTTAGACAGAAGGAAAATGATACCCAATGAAAATGTGGTTATACACAATGGAATGAAGAGCACTAGAAATAGTAAATATTAATAGTTGGGTGACTATATAACATTTTCTTCTCATTAGTTAAATGCATTTAAAGAATAATTGACATTTATCCAAAAATATTGACAGTGTAATTTGATGTTTATAACATTTGTAAGAGTAAAATGTATGACAACATAGCATAAAACCTGGGAGGTGGGAAACAGAAATATTTGTTTCTTAAAGTACTCAGGAAGTGGCATAATATAACTCGAAGGCATACTGTGTTAAGTTAAAGATACATATCATAAACCCTAAAGCAATCACTAAAGGAAACAAAGCAAAGAGTTATAGCTAACAGGTTAACACAGAAGATAAAATTAATCATAAAAAATAATCAATTAATCCAAAAGAAAACAGAGAAAGAAGAAAAGTGAAATAAAACACAGGTGGGAAAAATAGAAAAAAAATTAGCAAGATGAGAGATTAAAACTTAATTATATCAATAATAATATGAAATGTAAGTGGTCTAAACAACCCAATTTATAGGCAAATATAGTCAGATTTGAGAAAAAAAGCTTGACTCCGCTATATGCTACTTACAGAAAACACACTCTTGAATATAAAGACACAAATAGATTAAAAGTAAAAGGATGGGAAAATACATACCATGTTTACACAAACAAAAAAATTGCTGAGTGGCTATATTAGTATCAGACAAAGTAGATTTCAGGGCAAAGAATATTACTAGGGTTAAAGAAGATCATGTATTAATGATAAAGGAGTCAATTCAGTAGGAAAATATAACAACACTAAATGTTTATGCAACTAATAACAGAGCTTCAAAATATAAGAATTAAAAACTCATAGAGCTTTTCTCCCAAAATTTAAATATTCCTTTTGGTATCTGTACCCATGGTGCTAAATATAAACAAACCTGGTTTATAACTATCAAATTATGAAAAAAAACTCATAGAATCACAAGGAAAAATAGACTAACCCACAATTAGAGTCAGAGATTTCAATCGCATATTGTTATCAACTGAATGTTTGTGTTTCCCCAAAATTCACATGTTGAAATCCTAACCCCCAATGTGATTGTATTTCAATGTGATGGAACTAATATCAGTAATGAAAGTTAACATTTATTGTGCACTCACTATGTTCCATGTGCTATTCTTGGTGCTTTTCATATATTATATCTTATATCTTTTAACTCTCCATTATAATGCTATGAGGTAGACAGTATTAATCTCCCCCTTTTAGAAGGCCTTTGGGAGGTAACTAAGCCATGGGGGTGGAGCTCTCTCACCCTCTTTCTGCGATGTGAGGTTAAAAGGAAAAGTTATCCCCCTGTAACCTGGTAGAGGCCCCTCACCAGAACCCAACCATGCTGGCACACTGATCTGGGACTTCCAGTCTCCAGAACTGTGCAAAATAAATTTATATTATTTAGAAACCATCTACTTTAGGTTATTTTGTTATAGCAGCCTGAACCAAGACACATGCTTTCAAAAATTGCTAAGAACAAATAGAAAATCAGCAAGGATACCAAAGACTTGAACAACAGCACCATCAACAAACATGACCTATTTGACATTTGTAAATAACACACCCAACAAACAATAGCACAATACATATTCTTCTTAAGTTCACATGGAACATTCACCAAGGCAGATCATATTCTGGAACTTAAAATATGTCTCAATAAATTTAAAAATATTCCAGTCATACAAAATCTATTCTCTGACCTCAGTGGAATTAAATCAGAATAACAAATATTCTAAAGCTGCACTTAGGGAGAAATTGATAGCACTAAAATGCCAATATTAGGGAAAATAGAAAAGTCTCAAATCAATGACTTCACCTTCTACCTAAAGAAAGAAGAAAAATAAGAGTGAATGAAACCAAAAGTACACAGTAAAAAGGAAATAAAGATCAGAATAGAAGTTCATAAACTGTTTTCTAGTTCTAGATAAACAGTATTATAAGTTGATGAACTCAATAGCTACTTCTTTGAGAAGATGAATAAAATGGATAAACCTCTTGGAATATTATTTGGAGTACTTTGCTTTACAAAAAAAGAGGTGAAAAATATAGCATTAACAACAAAGTAGGCATATGCCTAAATTAATGAGTTAAAATAAATAGAAAACAATCACTACCTTTTTAGATATCTGATGCATGAGTTCAGATCTATTTTATTTTTAATATATATAGCAGCCATTGAGATTAACTACTTAGATATCCTTCAAGAGAAACATGCTGTGAAGTGCTCAGTTAACTGCCAGCTCCTGATGTGTCTCCTTGCGAGTGGTAGGTCCACATATAGTCCCTGGTTCTCCCAGTCAATGGTGAAGCATGGTGGGGGTATTAGTGCAGAATCCTTCCTGCCCAATATAGGATTCCTCTAGCAGGCCACTATGGCTCAAGTATGCCCCATTTATCTGGACAAGGTTTTGTCAAAACTGGGCAGCAGTCTGTGTCTCTTGCTGCCCAATCTTCCTTTATGTTCCCTCTCTACTTTCACAGGTGTCAGACCTCCTTTGGATTCTAAAGGCTCTTCCTGCTTCCTCTACTTTTATCCTTCATAGGTGTTTTCTCCAATTAATTGTTTGCTTTTCTAATCCTGTCTTGGCATTTGCTTCTTGTGGGACCCAAGCTGACACAATCTAGGAATTCCTTAAGTGGAAATATTCTTTAACTAAGGAAATACAATATAATATGCCATATAAAATAAAAGTGTCAAAAGAGAGGTTATCACAAATAAATTTCATAAAGTTATACACTTATGCTTATCATTATTGTTACCACCACCAACAATAATAATAGTAATGAAAGTTAATATTTATTATGTACTCACTGTGTTTCATTTACTATTCTTGGTGTTTTTCATAGAATATCTCATTCAAATCTTCATTATAATTCTATGAGATAGACACTATTAATCTCCCTTTTTTATAGATGATGAAACAGGCTTAGAGAAATTAAACAACTTACCCATGTTCATATAAGTAGTAAATGCTTAAATTAGGGCACAAACTTAGGCAGTCTGCCCCTAGAGCCCACGCTTTTCATTATTACATCATTCAAGCCTTGGTTAGCTTCTTCAACTCCATGTCATCCATAGAATTCAGACACATTGGCCAGGCTTCAAGGGTCATCATATTTTCCAGGCTGACTCTTGATCCCAGGTATGCTCTGGCCCAGATCCAGAAGTCTATACAGTAAAATTTGTCTCTGTACTAGCTGACTTCCATCAAAGCTGAGAGAAGCTCAGGATCCTACAAGACCAAGGACATTACCCTCTAGATATCAAGAAAAGACAACAAACACATTGGAAAACATGACTCCCAAGAATATATAATCATTCCCTTTGGAACTGTGTCTAAGGGAAAAAGTTCAAAATACCTTTGTGTACAAAAATAAAGATGATTAGAATAACTTTTGCCTTATTACTCAAATTACCAATGTTCACAAAGATTAATTACTTTAAAAAATATGAATATCAATGAAATTTGATGAGTTTAAATTAACTTTTTGATGATTCTTTGAAGGTAGTGACTTAAATTTTTGTAGAATTCTGACACTCACGTTGATCCAAAAAGTTGATGGGTAATATTCCCGTTGAAATGTTTAGTAAGATGTGGCCATATAATATTTGCTTTATATATACAAATCCCAAAGTGTTTAGTAGAAGCCAAATGGAAAGTACCAGAATAAAATTACTCTAGTATTGGCATATTCAAACTGTACCCAGGGATACCTTCTGAACTATGCAAAGTTTAAAGCAATCTCATTCTTAAGAGATAACTGGAAAAAAATTCCTTAAAATTTCAAAGAATTGACTTTTGAGTTCTTTGCAAACTCATGTAGAATCACAAAAGGGTTATGAATGTTGAGGAGCTATAAGACATCAGTGTACATCCATAACAAGGATGGGGAAAGCTGTTTAGATAAAATTGGAATGAGCAGTCTAAAACCTACAAATCTTTAACCAAATCGGAAACTCATTAAATTTGGAAAAGTTTCGTTGAATATTTTTAAAGGTATTCCTCGCCACATTTCAAGCCTATTTCAAAGCAGGATAAGAAATAAATAAGCTCATTGTGAGAAGATTAGGTCTATTTTTACTTTTGCAAATGCTTGACAAGCTCAACAAATATTAAATAATAGTAATAGTCTAGGAAAGTCAGGTCTCTAAGCTGTTCTTGATGAACAGAAATGAGGAAAGATTAACCAATCAAGATAAAATCATAAATCTTTTGAGCTTTCATTCACTTACATATAAATGGATGTGCTATTATCCACTATTACAATAGCTTATAATAAAATGCACAACTGTGGTACTAATAAACAGGTTGTCTCAGTTTGATTTTTAATTGCACTGTTCCTACATTGAAAATGATTTGAGGACTGTTAGCTTGGAAGAACTGACTACAGAAATGGAAGAGTATAGTAGTGTTATCCTACTTTTTGGGGTTGCTGATCCTAAACACCACTGCATTAATTAGTTTACATAAAAATGTATTTATTAATATTACCCTACTGTACATGGTATCAATCATGGAACAAATTTGTATGGATAGAATATCCTCGTATCTGATAGTAATTTCTGTAACAGTCAACAAATCATCTTTAAATGTATGTAAATTTCTCCAAGCAGCTAAACATGTTTATTTTCTCCCACTACTGAGACTCATTTGTTATGGTGTGAATGTTTATGTCCCTCCAAAATTCATATGTTGAAACCTAATCGCCAATGGGATGATATAAGGGGGTAGTGATATTTGGTGGTGATTAGATGGGATTAGTTTACTTACAAAAGACACCCCAGGCTAGGTACAGTGGCTCATGCCTGTAATGCCAGCACTTTGGGAGGCTGAGGCAGAAGGATAGCTTTGAGATCAGGAGGATAGCTTGAGGTCAGGAGTTTGAGACCCCGTCTCTACAAAAAATTTAAAAATTAGCCAGATGTGGTAGCATGCACCTATAGTCTCAGCTACTCGGGAGGCTATGGCAGGAGGAATGCTTGAGCCCAGGAGTTTGAGGTTGCAGTGAACTATGATGATGCCACTGCGCTCTGACCCAGGTGACAGAAGGAGACCCTGTCTCAAAAATAAATAAATAAATAAAAAGAGAGACCTCAGAGAACTGCCACATCTCCTTCTGCCATGTGAGGATGCAGGGAGAAGACACTTTCTATGAACTAGAAAGTGGGCCCTCACCGGCCACCAAATCTACCAGTGTCTTGATCTTGGACTTTGCAGCCTCCAGGACTATGAGAAATAAACTTCTGTTGTTTATAAACTATCTTTTGTTATAGAAGCCTGAACTAATAAACCATTACTGTGTTAAAATGCACCAGAGAAATTTTACATAGGAGATTTTCATGTATTTGTCAACAATTTTCCTTGGTAATACAAAATTTTGCTATTATTAAATTTCTTTGATAACCAAATGGCAATGGTATCATAAATTTGTAAGCTGATTCACAAAACACTTCAATGCACACTAAATTGATTTTCTCATCAATGAGTAAAATAAGAATCCTATTTTACTTATGAAGAAACCAAGGCTTCTAATTGACTAGTTAACATAATGTTGCCAATTCAGATGTTGTCCCAACAAATGTCCTAAAAAGCTCAGACTCAGTAAATATAAAGTAAATAAAAGTGCACGAAAGCACAACTGCAAATATGTTGGCAAATCTGAAAAAACACAGATAAAAACAAGGTACAAGAGTGAACCCTTTCTTCATAAGCAAAGGTATTATGTGGGTTGTAAAGCATATGAATACCTACTACAACATTGCAAATGTAGCAAGGGCTCAGTAGACAAGAAGATGAAGTGTGATAAAATATTAATAGATCACAGACATTATAGAAAATCATGCCTGGGTCCAAAATTCTGTCTATGTCATTTACTATTTGACACCTGGACACATCACCTCTCTAATCTTGTTTCTTCATCAGCAAAATGAGGATGATAATAATGCTTATCTTTTAAAGGGTGGTTTAAAACTTTAATTAGGTTAAGTGGCTGGCATTTAATAACATCAAAAATGTTAGCTCTTCTTTCCACTTCTTGAAGCTAAAGCAAGTAACAAGCACAAAACAGAAGAATCTGTAAACAGTGGACAGTTGTAAATGGAAAAAAATATGACCTTCATGTATCAAGAATGGATGAATAAGTTTTCCACACCCTCTGGAATTTTCAGCCAAGCATACAAGCATTATAATGTTGTCAGCAGCGTTTCCTGTAATACTGAGAAAAGTAATATTCACATTTCCAGAAAAAATATTTCAGTTTATCAATCCCCACATATTTTCTAAGTAAGCTATTCAGTTGTCTTTTTTTTTTAAATTGTCCATAGGTAATTTTGTGTGGCTTCATTTTATCACTCATATCATGCCTTAAAGTGAAATTATCCAAATTCATCTTAATGTGCAAACACAACTACTTTTCCTTTTTGACCCATCATGATCTATTATCAAAAATTATTATGGCTTGCTTTGTTTTGAAAAGTAATATGCCTCCCTCATCATGTTTAAATATAGTTTCCAGATCACTCTTTCTCCATGTTCTTCCATTTATATGGCAAACACATGTACATCCTATGAATAGTACAGTGTTGTCAGGATGAATAAGTACCAAACATTATAACATAAAAATATTCCCACGGGTCCATCATGTTTTTGTTTTAATTTAATCAATGACTTGATTCCATTGACTATGTTTACTTTAAATTAAATAGTCATTTGGTTAATTTTAGAAGACAAAAACTAAAATGGTAACAATAGTCAGTAAATCTTCAAATTATGATAATTTGCACTTTGTAAATCTTGTGATTTGTGCCCAAAACTGTATGGACTGTAGATATATCCGATGAAATACCAACCTATTCATTATACAGGGAGTGCATTTTTGAAAACTAATCATCAGTTCGGCAAGTAACATTCTCTGACAAACAGTCTGAAATTGATTTAAAAATTTTAGAGAAGTCAATGTGACAAAGCACTTTCACTCATTATTTGGTTTTCAAAGGACCACATGATATAACTAACATATCAACATGCATACTTAAATGGCTATTGACATTAAATGTATCTTCGAGTACCTTTAAGATATTATCTATATAAAAAGAAAAAAAGGTAGAGTTAAAAGTCAACAATTTAAGTCATCTTAGTGCCTGGATGTAAATTTTTAAACAACCAATTCACATATGCTTTTGCCTGGCTTTGAGATCTATTAAGTAACATGGCTGTCAGGCTGGATGAAGAGAATCCCTCCTGGACACTTGCTCCTGCTCTTCCTAGCCAGCAAGAGGGTTCTTAATATATTCGACCTTGACTTCCAGGAGTAACAATCTATGCCCGCTAGAACTTATAGTGAGATGGGCTCATATGGGTACACTGGTCTTGCCATGCCAACCTTAACCTGAAGAATGATTCATTTGGTGGGAAAATTTTACCTCTTCATACTATATTTTCTACATTCTCCAATCACTTTACCCAGTTATCTCAAGTGAGCAGCACTTTACAGTGGGTAAAATGTGATCATCTTGCTATTCAACTTCTAACTTCAGAAACATAACAATCAGAAACTAAGTAAAGTAAGGGGAATTAAAATGGAACTTGGAGCTGATAAGCAATAACCACTCAGTAATGAGTTGTGATTTATCTTTTTTAGGATACCAGCTCTCTTCCTTATTTCCTAGGCAACTGTTAGCTTTGAAGAGTAAATGCTTTTATTCTATTTCCTTCTAACTTTTTGACTGCCTTCTGACTGCCTATCTTCTGAGGCATCCTCTCTCTATAATGAAAGGATAAAATTATGTTTTCTCAACTATTAAATTTTCATTGGGTCTGAAAACTGAAAGAGAATCATATCTGGGAATAGGAACTCCTGAGATTTATTTCCAGTTTCATTGCTGGTTGTGACACTTAAGACAACTCATTTACATTCTTTTATACTCTCATTTACAATGTGCTCATGCACTTGCAGTCTCTGTCACCAAAGTACAGACAGTAAGAGATTTCCAAGTAAAGAAGATAAAAATTGGAAATGAGTTATCTCACCAGAGGAAAACATGGTCATATAGACACAGAGACTAGCTCAGGTCTTTGGGTCCCCACAGAACACCTCACCCATTCTATAAGGACTCTGAAACTCGTGTCCTTCTTCATTATCAGAGCGTACACACATCTTATTCTTGTATTCTTGTATAGATTAGTGGTCAACCAGCCAGAGAGATGCACTGAATAGACAAATCCACAAATGACAAGCAACAAAAGTTATCCTCTGCTGCTCACAAAAAAAAAAAATCTTATTTTTTGCAGCTCAATTGTAGCTCATAAAAGAATGCCCGTGGACTTTATACATTTGAGTAAAGGAACAAAATAACTCACAATTCAAAGGGGAGATCAGAAGAGACCCAAATCCTTCCTACCAGATACACAATGCCCTGTCCACCTAATAGTTAACATGTTTAGCACTTACCATATGCTAAATGTCTTGTTGATATTATCCCACTTGATCCTCGCAAAACTCCTATTAAGCAGGTAATATCATCCCCCTTTTACAGAGGACGAAACCAAATCTAAAATGCATTAAGTCAGCAGTCCCCAATCTTTTTGGCACCAGGAACCAGTTTCATGGAAGTCCATTTTTCCACAGATGAGGGGCATGGTTTGGGGATGATTCAAGTGCATGACATTTATTGTGCACTTTATATCTATTATTATTAAATTGTAATATACAATGAAATAATTATACAAACCTCTCTGCTAATGATCATCTGTATTTGCAGCCACTCCCCAGTGCTTAAATCACCACCTCAGATCATCAGGCATCAGATTCTCACAAGGAGCACCTCAGCTCCACCTCAGATCATCAGGTATCAGATTCTCACGAGGAGCACACAACCTGGATCCCTCGCATGCGCAGTTTACAGTAGGGTTCACCCTCCTATGAGAATGTAATGCCACCCTTGATCTGACAGGAGGCAGAACTCAGGCAGTGATGTGAGCAATGGGGAGTGTTTGTAAATACAGATGAAGCTTTGCTAGCTCACCCACCACTCACCTCCTGCTGTGCCGCCTGGTTCCTAACAGGACACAGACCAAACCGGTATTGATCCTCAGCCTGGGGGTTCGGGACCACAGCATTAAGTATCTTGCTCAGGATAAACCAATATAACCAGGGCAATTTGACTCCACACCACACTGTCATCTCCTATGCTTTCTTGGCTTTCTATCCCCATTGTCCTAGCTCAGGGGTTGGCAAACTTTTTTCAGTGAATTGTCAAATAGTAAATACTTTAGGCTTTCAACCACATGGTCTCTGTTGAAACTACTCAACTCTGCTGTTGTAGAGCAAATCAGCCATAATAATACTGAAACAAATGGCTGTGGCTATGTTCCAATTAAACCTTATTTATGGGCACTGAAATTTAGATTTCATATAATTTTCTATATAACAAAGCATTATTCTTCTTTTGATGTTTGCAACCATTTAAAAATGTGAAATGCTTTTTATCTTGCAGACCCTATAAAAACAGGCAGTGGGCTAATGTAGCCCAAAGACTATAGTCTGTTGACCCCTGAGTTAGCCAATGCAGAAGTGGGCCACATAATATACACCCATAATTCTGTGTGTGCCCCAACTTGCCCTGAGATCTCCTTTCGTACTCTTATGCCAAGGATGTCATTTGGGTTGGCTTTCAAAGACATTTATTTCCCAAAGCTCCTTCTCTGACTAGTCTCACTTTCTCTTTGACACACAGCCCTCAGTTTCTTAAATTAACACACATCCCCCTTCATCTATAACATCAGAAAATAGCTCAAACTTTTGATAATGGCCCTTTCAAAGGATCTTGTGTGCCTTTATGTGGTGAGGTGAATAGTAACTTTACTAATGGGGTAACCAAGAGGGGAAAAATAGACCCATTATTCCAACTTCGTGCTTTGACGTTTGACATCACCTTCGTCAATCTGCCATCACTCTGCCATCAGTGCTCTTTTAGGCTCTTCGGTGTCATTAGAATCATAATATATTAAGCTTAACAAACTTTACATTCAATTTTAAGAATGCCACCTAAATGTTCTATGGGTAATAACTTTGGTTTTATAAATAATTACTTAAGCCCAGACCATTTCCATGGTAAAGGCTATGAATACTGGGCATGAATGCCACTTGAGAAGAATTGGCTAGTACCACTGTCTCTGTCCCTTACTAGCATGGGGCTCTACCTATTCTGTCTTCTATATTTTATACTTTTGAACTGCTTTCTCTTGAGTCCTTTCTTTTTCTCTTTTTCTACATCGCTTCTTTGTAACTTCCTTTCTATTGTTACCTGCTAGACTCAGCATGGGGTAATGGAAGGAGTGCTAAACTTGTATAATATTGAAAAGAACTCATGCATCAGTCAGAATGTTTTCAATTCTAAGAGACAGAAACCAAACACAAACTAGCCAAATAAAAGAGCAGGTGTGTGCGTTGGGGGCGGGAGAGAGAGAGAGAGAGAGAGGCAGGAAATGTTTTTATGCACAGTTAGATCCAGTTCAAATGATAGCATTAAGGCTGTTTCTTTGTGTGTGTGTGTGTGTGTGTGTGAACTATTACATTTTTTTTTAAATTTCAGGATATTATGGGGATACAAACATTTTGGTTACATGTTATGACTTTGCCACATCCAAGCCATAATTTGAGACTGTTTCTTTTTCCAACTCTTAGCTACTGCTCTGCTCGTTTCTACTTGCCTTCTTTGCCAGGAGGCTTTCTCTATGTGGCAACAAGATAGTGCCCAGTAGCTTCAAACCCATGTCATTCTTACAGCTTCCAATCCCAGATAAAACAATAGACTATTTCCCAGTAGCTCTTGTAAAGTCCCAGAGTAGGTTTTGATTGGGCTTTGTTGGGTCACATGGATATCACTGAACTAATTATCCTGACTAGAGTCATGAGATACACGTTTTGGCAAGGTCTGGGACCATCCCAAATCATGTGGGAGACCAACATCAATGAAAGCACACAAAATTAGCAGAATTTCAGTGCAATGAGAGTGGAGTGGTTCTCCAAAGGAAGGTATGTTGAGAAGACTAACACCTGTCCATGAATTAGGGTTTGCGAATGACTTCTACCATAGCAACTATATGACACCAAATTATTAAAGGTCCAATGTAAAATTGGGAAACTCTGCATATGCAATGGCTCAGAAATATTTATATCTATAAAATATATGAGGGACTACTGTGATTTAGGCCTGTCAGTGGACAGTAGGGTTACCCTAAGAATTCTTTTGCCTTTATTAAGTGTAAGAACCTACTCTTTATTGATTGCTTTCTTAGACTAGGAGATATTAAGAGGTATGCTATTACCATCCACAAAATTCTTTGTATATATTCTTTCTAAAATTATCTGGTAAAACTGTTTTTATATTAGCATCTTGATTTCATAGATAAAGAATGAGACTTAGAGAGTTTAGTAGGTAGCAGAGGCAGGATTTAAACTCATTTGTTGGTGTTGTTTTTCCTGTGTCTCTTTGATTCCAAATTTATGTTCTTCCCTGCTACTATGCCGTCCTGTAACCGTTAGAGCTAAGGGGAGATTGGCTTCTGTAGATGCCTTCTTATAGCATTTATAGACACATGGTGACATGTGTTCTGCGGACCAACCCTCCCAAATATTTTCATATAGTTTATTTGGGCAGTAATCATCAGGGCAGCTATTTGTGATTTAAACACTAGAGAGGTTTCAGGGTGTGGGTTCCTGCAATTTAACCAAAGTGTTTTCTTTCTCCTATGTAGGGAAGGTTTTCTACATATAAATAATCAAAAATCTCATATGGCAACAATATTCTGCCAGATCTTTATTCTAATCAAATGAGATGTTTGTGGTAATACTCTATTTACACAACAATCCCATTTATACAACAATCCCATCTTCATTTCCTGTTAACTTCAATTGAGTACTCAGAATTTTCACTCACGGATCACTAGAGAAAGCATTCCACATAAATTAAGATTATTGAGAAAGCAGAATATCCTGTAAATCTCTTTCTTGGCCTTAGAAACAGGCAGCATGATTAAAGCATGCTTCTTTAGTTTAGACTTGTACAAATGGCATTCTTAAACTAACAGAAAGTTCTCTTTAAAGACTCTTTTTGCAGCCTCTTAAGAATATAATCATACTCTATTTGCAGATAATATGATCTTCTATATAGAAAATTCTAAAAAATCCTCTAAAAAACTATTAGAACTAATAAAAAAATTCAGGAAGTTTGCAAGATGAAAAATTAATATATAAAAATTGTATTTCTGCATACTAGCAATAAACAATCTGAAAATGAAATTAAGAAAACAATTCTGATTACAACATCATCAAAAATAATAAAGTGCTTAAGAGTAAGTCACAGAAAAAGATACAAGACTTTGGCGCTGAAAACTACAAAACATTGTTGAAAAACATAAAAGACCACCTAAATAATGGAACAACATCTCCTGTTTATAGATTGGAAAACTTAACATTGTTAAGAAAGCAATGATCTCCAAATTGATCTACAGATTTGACACAATCTCTATCAAAATTTCAGTTGCTTTTTTTTTGCAGAAATTGATAAGATGATCTTAAAATTCATATGGAAATGGAAAAGTCACATAAGAGCCAAAACAATCTTGATAAAGAAGCGAAAATTTAGAGATCTCACATTTCCTGATTTCAAAGCATGCTGTCAGGCTACAGTAATCAAGACTGTGAAGTACTGGCATAATGACAGATATACAAATCAATGGAATAGAATTAGAAGACCACATATAAACCCTCATATTTTGGCCTAATTGATTTTCAACAATTCAATGGGAAAAAAAAGTCTTTTCAATAAATGGTGCTGGGCAATTGGATATCCACATGCCAAAGAATTAAGGTAGACTGCTAGCTCATACCTTATAAAAATTAATTCAAAATGGATCAAAGACATAACCGTAAGAGCTAGGATCATAAAATTCTTAGAAAAAAACATACCTTGGATTAGGCAATAGTTTCTTAAAACACCAAAAACACAAGCAACAAAAGAGAAAAACACATAAGTTGGACTTCATCAAAATTAAAAAAAATTTTCTGCATCAAAGAAGTGAGTAACAACCCAAAAAATGATAGAAAATATTAATAAATCGTATGTCTGATAAGAGAATTGCACCTAGAATTTAAAAATTCTTGCAACTCAATAACATAAAGAAAAATAAGACAATTTTAAAATGGGCAAAAGGATCGGAATAGACATTTCTCCAAATAAGATATACAACTGATCAGTAAGCACATGAAAAGATATTTGACATCATTAGTCATCAGAGAAACACAAATCAAAATCACAATGAGATACCACTTCACCCCAACAGGATAGCTATAATAAAAAAGACAAACAATAACAAGTGTCAATGAGACTGTGGAGAAATGAGAACCATAATACAGTGCTATTGGAAATGTAAAATGGTAAAGAGGCTTTGAAAAAAAGTTTGGCAGTTCCTTTGAATTAAAACATATAGTCAGCATTTGACTCAGAAATTGCACTCCTAAGTATATACTCAAGAGAAATGAAAATATACATCCACACAAAAACATGTACACAAATGTTTATAACAGTATTAATTATAATAGCCAAGAAGCAGAAAGAGTCCAAATGTTTATCAATGGATGAACAGATAAACAAAAAGTGGCATATTCATACAATAGAATGTTATTCTTCAATAATACTGAAGTACTGATTGATACATGCTAGAATATGAATGAGACTTGAAAACATTATGTTAATTAAAACAAGACAGTCACAAAAGGCCACATGTGATTCCAAGTTATATGAAATGTACAGAATAGGCAATTCCATAAAGACAGAATATAGTTGGTGGTTGCCTGGGATTAGAGAAGAGGGAGGTTGGAAGGAAATACAGTGTAACTGCTAATGGATAGGGAGTTTCTGCAGAGAATGATAAAAATGTTCTAAAACTGATTTGGTGATAGCTGTACACCCGTGTGCATAGACTAAAAGCCATACATTTTAAAGGGGTAAATTGTATGGTATGTGAAATATATCTCTATAGCTGTTATTTTAAAAAAGATATAATCATAATTAACTTGCATAAGACATTTTGAGTTACTTTGAACTAAACTTTTTGACACTCTGAGATCTCATTTAATTCAACATGCATCTTTTAAAGTACTTTTGTCAAAGGGACTACAATAATGAATAAGGCACGGTCTCTACCCTCAGGGTAATCTCAATCTAACAGTGAGATAAGAAAAGTAAATAAATATAAAACAAGCTAATATGAGACAATATATGGTATATTAGTGAGGGTCATATTAGCTGCTTTAAAATAAACTGCCAAATTTCAGTAACTTCACACATTTATTTCTGCTCATAATAATCCAACTTTGTAGCTCTGCCATCCTCTAGTGCCACACAGTCATCTGTATCAAGCTGAGAAAAGGTAAAAGACAGCAAGCAGAGAAAATCTGCCTGTTTCATTACTTCCTTGGCCATGCTTCATTTCTTCCATTTGCAATAACTTGTTCCAAGAGCCCATCTAAAAGCAAGAATATCAAGGAAAAATAGTTTCCAGCTGGATAGCCACTCCCAAGTGATAATTATATGCAAATGGAAAGTTTAATCCTGCTGAAATTAAATAAGGAATTTACTGGTTTATATAACTAAAATTTATTAGTTTGATACCATCACATTTGTGGATTTTTGCTTTTTTTGCCTGTGCTTTTTGGGTCATATGCAAAAAAAATCATTGCCCAGACCAACGTTGTGGAGCTTTTTGATTATGTTTTCTTCTAGTAGTTTTATGGTTTTAGGTCTTATATTTCAGTCTTTAAGCCATTTTGAGTTGATTTTTGTATATGGTGTGAGATAAGGGTCCAGTTTCATTCTTATGCATGAGGATATCCAGTTTTCCCAAAAACATTTATCGAAGAGACTGTCCTTTTTCCATTATGTGTTCTTGGCACCAAAAATACTTGCAAACTATACACCTGAAAAGAAGTTAATATTCAAAATATATAAGGAACTCAAATAACTCAATAGCAAGGAAACAAATAATTTTAAAAAATGGGCAAAGGACCTGAACAGACATTCTCCAAAAGAATATATAAAAATGGCGAACAGATACATGAAAAATTCTAAGCATCAGTAATCATTATTAAAGTACAAATTAAATTCACAATGAAATATCATCTCATACCTGTTAGAATGGCTTTTATCAAAAAGATGGAAGATAACAAATGTTGGTGAATATGCAGAGTAAAGGTAATTTATTGTACATTGTTAATGGGAATGTAAATTAGTAAAGAAGTTATGAAAAATGGTATGGAGGTACCTCAAAAACCTAAAAATAGTACCATATGCTCCAGTAATACCACTTCTGGGTATATATCCAAAGGAATGAAATAAGTATGTTGAAGGAATATGTGCACTCCCATGTTCATTGCAGCATTATTTACAATAGCCAAGATATAGAATCAACATAAGCATCCATCCATGAATGAATAAAGAAAATGCAGTATATATTCACAACAGAATATTATTCAGCATCTACAAAGGGAGAAATTGTGACTCTCAAAATCTAGAGACTTACCAAGTAGAACATGTAAAAGTCTTGAGGTTTGCAAGAGATAAAGACCCTCTAGACTAATGTTAGGGATGTTACTATGATTCTCTGCCTGGAAGGGAACAGCCATTGGCTATTCTATGTAACAGTGACCTCCAAAGTAGAGTGTGTAAGATGATGCTTTGGAGTGTGAGAAGAAAAAGATTTTGTTTATAATTTACAGGATGTTATTGATGTAATTGTATGCAGAGGTTCTTTGATTATCTTGTGACAAAGTGCTTAAAGGAGTTGTAGAGCTTAAAGATGCATTAGGCATTTTTCTTTTATTAAAAGATAAGTGTTTCAAGTGTGCCAACCTTTGCTCTGATGACAAAAGGCTCTCAAATAATGTGTTACCTAGAATGTACTTTTAAAAAGAATAAGCACCCCATCTACCTTCAAAGGAAAAGTGATATTTTAACAATAATGGAGAAGACATCTTATTTTCAAAAGAAAGGTATGCTATGCAGAGATCATCTTAAAAAGAGGTGTTTGGAATTATTTGTAACATTTTGTGCTTTTATTGCTAAAACTATGTGTGCCACCTGTAAAAACAAATAAAAGCCATATATTTGCACCCTTAAAATTTGAAAACACAATAGAAAAAAATGACAAAAGACATAAACTAGTCACAGAAAAAGAAAAACAAATGGTCCTTAACATGAAAAAAATGCTCATGTTAACTAAGGTATTAAAGTTAAAACTTCAAGATAGCATTTCTCATATATATTGACAATAAAGTCTGTTAGCATAATGTAGAGAAATAGTCACTCTCTTAAATTGCTGGTGAGTATGCAAAATGTTACAATCCAAATGGACGGGCATTTGGCACTATCTAACAAAATTACATGGTTTTACTTTTTGATCCAGCAATGCAACTTCTAGGAAACTACCTTGAAGATACAATGCCAACAGTATGAGTCATATGCACTAGGTTATTTATTGCAGAATTATTTGTAATAGGAAACATTAGAAACAACCTAGGTATCCATTCATAAGGTACTGGTTGTATAAACTATGATACAATGACACACTGAGGTACATGCACAATTTAAAAAAAAATGAAGGAAGATTTGCTGATTTGTTTATTTTCCCAAAAAGAAATATACAAAAGATGGGTGTGAAACCATCTGATCCAGAAATTTTCTTTACAGGTGAAAAACCATACCATGCTCATGGGTCAGCAGAATTAACATTGTTAAAATGTCTATACTACCCAAAGTGATCTACAGATTCAATGCAATCCCTATTAAAATACCAACATCATTTTTCGCAGATCTAGAAAAAATAATTCTATGCTTCATATGAAACAAGAGAAGACTCTGTATAGGAAAAGCAATCTTAAGCAAAAAGAACAAATTAGGAGGCATCAATTTACCAGACTTCAAGCTATACTATGAGGCTATAGTAACTAAAACAGCATGGTACTAGCACCAGAACAGAGACATAGACCAATGGAACAGAACTGAGAACCCAGATATAAGACCATCCTCATATAGCCATCCAATCTTTGATAAAGCAGACAAAAACATACACTGGGAAAAAGAATCTTTATTCAATAAATAGTGCTGGAAAAACTGGATAGCCACATGTAGAAGACTGAAACAGGATCCACAGCTTTCACCTCTCACAAAAATCAACTCACGGTGATAACAGACTTAAACCTAAGGTGTGAAACTATAAGAATTTTAGAAAAAAATGTTGGAAAAACTCTTATAGACATTGGACTAGGCAAAGAATTTATGAAGAAGACCCCAAAGGCAATCACAGCAACAGCAAAAATTAATAAATGGGACCTGATCAAATCAAAAAGCTTCTGCACAGCCAAGGAAACTATCACAAGAGCAAACAGACAACCTACAAAATGGGAGAAAATATTCACAAGTTACTCATCGGATAAAGGGCTGATAACTAGAATCTATATAGAACTCAGGAAAATCAGTAAAAAAAAAAAATCAAACAACCCTATCAAAAAGTGGGAAAGGACATGAACAGAAACTTTTCAAAAGAAGACAGAATAATGGCCAGCAAACATATAAAAAAATGCTCAACATTTCTAATCACCAGGGAAATGCAAATCAAAACCACAATGAGATATCATTTCTCTCCAGTGAGAATGGCTTTCATCAAAAAGTCCCAAAACAATAAATGTTGGCATGGATGTGGAGAGATAGGAACACTCATACACTGCTGGTGGGACTGCACACTAGTACAACCTCTGTGGAAAGCAATATGGAGATACCTCAAAGAACTACAAGCAGAACTACGATTTGATCCAGCAATCCCATTACTGTGCATCTACCCAAAAGAACAAAAGACACTCCATAAAAAAGACATCTGCACTTGAATGTTCATAGCAGTACAATTCACAATTGCAAAGATGTGGAAACAACCCAAGTGCCCATCAATACATGAGTGGATCAATAAAATGCCGTATGTGTATACCATGGAGTTCTGCTCACCAGAAGAAACAATGGTGATCTAGCACCTCTTATATTTTCCTGGATAGAGCTGGAGCCCATTCTACTAAGTGAAGTATCCCAAGAACGGAAAAATAAGTACCACATGTACTCACCAGCAAATTGGTTTCACTGGTTAACACCTAAGTGGACATATAGGAATAACATTTATTGGGCATTGGGCAGATGGGAGGGGAGAGGAGGAGAGGGGCATATACATACATAATGAGTGTGATGTGTACCATGTGGGGGATGGACATGATTGAAGCTTTGACTCCAGGGGGAAGGCAACACACATAACCTAAACATTTGTACCCCCATAATATGCTGAAATAAAAAAAATACAAAGCTAAATAAAAGTTAATGTTTTTAGAATCATGCCAAGTTTTGGCTTGTAAGGACATCCAGAAAAAGAGGAAACAATTATGTAAATTAAATTTCAACTGCATTTTCCCTGCCCTTTGATATCAGGTAAGATTGATCTGACGTCGTTTTCACAGAGTTCAACCTATGTCTCAAGAGTTGTCAAATTTCTTCAGAATTTATGATCATCTCTGGCTCCGAAGTCTTGCTTAGTATGAATCAATTTAAGGATCATCTAAATGTCCAACATGCATTATCATGTTTTGCATTTTGTTGTTTTAGATGTGGATTACCACACTTTTCTATAGTTTACCCTGAACTACTTATAGAAAACTTTTGTATGTGCATGAGTATTGAATGACAGGGGATATATTGATTTATACAGCAGAAAGATTCATGACTTAAAATTCACTGTTAGATATTGATGTTCCTAAAGGTCCCTCCCCCATTCTAAATCTTGGGTTCCAGATTGTGATCCTGTAGCTTAAGTCATCTTTCGCCTATGATTCTTGTTTTTATTCTCTTTCATCCCCAGTTTTCTATTTATTTCTGATACAAAGCAGTTTAGTTATGTCTTTTGTTGGGAGCAGACTTTCTCTTGCCCTTAAAGTCTAATTTTCCACTTATAAATACCTGCCTCACTGTATTCCCCAAATACAACATCCTCCTTAAAAAAGAAATTCTGCATTAGTTGTTAAGATAACATATCTTTTTCCTCACTACAAATATATCACTATTGAATTTCTCACTGTGAACGTGAAGGTGGCCAGACTAAGCACCATGGCATGGTTTCTCATGACGAGAAGGGAAAACTTACCTGAGTTTTGTCTAAATGGTGGGTTTGCTAAGGCACTTATTTCTCAATCATAAGTTATTTAGTGGTCTTTCTTCTTACATTTATAGGGCCTTTTTTTACTAGTGAAAATAGGCATGCTGTAAACTGTCTCATATCCTGAAAACTTTACTTTTAACTTACCTATCCAGCCAACAACTTAATTTAACTTCTATACAGTGTAGACAGAAGACACAATGAGTGATGATGTAATTTCCACTTAACGCACTGGGAAATGTCATTTTATCCGGGCACAGTTCTTCTATAAAATGTGTCTTCCTTGACATTGTTGTGTACCAGCTGACTTAGCCTTTCAAAGCTGGAGTGCAGATATTTCTGAGTTCTGAGTTCATTCATTTATCAGGTCACTGAAAAGGTTTCACAGTAACTTTTTTTTTCTGCTTACATATAATCCTATTCCCATTCATTTTTTCAAGAGTTCCAAAATTACTGCGGAGTGTTTTAATCTTATTGTTTATACTACTAAATTATCACTAGCACGTCACTCTGTTGATATTCACAAATTGCTGCTTCTTTTTGGTCAGAGAAAGTGGGGTTTCCAGAAGGACTAGCTCCCTTAAAGAAGTATTTCACATATTAAGATTACTAAAGTAATCTTTAATTAATATTCCCCAAATTGCTTTTTCTTGAAGTTGTTTTCTTAGAAAAGTTTGCATCTTGCTTTTATAGCAGTAAGCTGTGTAGATCTGTTTAAATAAACCAACAAATAAAATTTGTCTCCATCTTCCTTTGTCCCTTTTATTATGAAATGCATTCTGTGCCTATCCAGCTGTGCTGGCTATGTGTCAGTAACGTGAGTCATTGCCCAATGTTCTCCCACACATGAGCAGGAACTTACACAAAGAAAAAAAAAATACTGCTCTTGTATTTTGCTTACAGCTAAACATCAGGGAATGGAGGTAATTGTGTGATTTTCAATGAGGGCTGATTAGTCGTATTTCTTTCTATTTGTGAATGACATTGATATTTTTGGTTAGTTGTAGGAGATCAAAGAGATGGAATTGGGTTGAGAAAAGAAACGTACTCAGAGATACCACTTGATTGTATTTTAGCTAGGAAATGCCTTGATAATGTCAGCAAACATTTTTAATAAAATGTCATGAAAGCAAAACATAAGAATAAATTACAGATTAAATATGGATTTCTAAAATCCATAAAACCTTACAATAACCAACCATTGATAACATATTGGTATATATCTGTTATTTAAACTTTTTCTATGTGTTGATTAGAACTATAAGATCTGAGACCTGGAGAGAATCTTATAAATTATGTAGTAAAATATTTTAGAAATATTGACATTAATTTTTATAGATAAGAATATCAAGTTCCAGTAATCTTAAAGAATTTAAGACCCATTGTCCTACAGATACGTGTTGTCAGAATCAAGGCCAGTATTCAGTCTCATAAACTCCTCTACTGCGATTTCTAGTACAATCCCTCCATTACTCCTCCTCTTCTGCCCCAGGAATCAGTAAAGGAAATAGCTTAGTGAATCACTGGTGGCTGGTGTTTAACTAATCCTATATTGTCTGAGAATTAGATGAAATTGTCCTTTGACACATCGCTAACATACACTCAGATTGGAGGGGGGTTGGACATCTGGGTTAAACAATATTTATGGTACACAGAAGGTTCTGATTAAAGAGCAGTTCCACTTCTCACTGCCAATCAGAAGAGAAGCAGATTCACAAACATATTCTCATGCTTCGTAGATGAGAAAGCTCTAATAAAGCCAGCTGGCTGAGAGAGTGCTTTTTCCCCCTCATCTCCCTAAGGAGGAGAAGGGTGAGAAAAAGTCCAAGGGCAAAAGTGAATCTGAGGCTGATGATATACCATGCAGTTTCTCAGGAAAAAGAAAACAAACAAACAAACAAAAAAAACCACACCTCATTCCATATCTTTTAGAAAAGTAATAAGGGGACATAAATCCTACATTCTAAAAGTTCAAGAAATTTAGTTATCTCTGCAAGATCTCCAACCTACAAGTCAGATCCATCTACTTACTTGTATAACTTTATAAGCTTATTTCTTAAAAAACACAAAAAGGAGATTTAATTCTGCTTTTCATGTAATACGGGCAAAGCTGCCTAGGTGCAGAGCTACTTCTATGTGAAGAATGGGGACATTATGAGGGTTCTATGTTATGTAATCAAATCAAATATTTCCATAATGCAAATTTGTGTGTCAATAAGTTTAAATCAATATAGAGTTCTCCTTTGAGAACCCAGTGTTCCTGCCAATGGCAGGAACCAAAAAGTTTGCTACAAGCCTAGTTTTTCTGACCATGTTATGAACAAAAAACGCCTGTCCTTTATCTTGTGAGCTCAGTTAAGTATTGTGTAAATATTGGTGATCATGTGACTACTGTTATTTTCGACTCTGATTCCTTGCAGGGCCCAATTGCTAACTCCATCTATTGAAGCCTTCTCGGGTAAAGGTTCTGGAAAGTCTCAAGCACATGCAATAAAAAAACAGTGATGAACTACCTTAGGAATGCAGTTGTCATGAAAACAGTAAACCTATTGGAGCTGGGAAAATGTTGTAAAGTGTGGTATAAATATCCATCTTAGGGGAAGAAAGGACAATAGGCATGGCAGCCTTCCCTTTAGTCCTCTTTTAGCCCAATTTAAGAGCATGTATTGGGAAACAGAGAGAGGAGAAATGGAAAGAGACCAGAAGGAAAGCTGGAGGAATTAGGGAAAAGGAGAAGGAGGAGAGAATTCTGGAGGCTACAGTAGCTTTTCGTGAGTGCAGCTCTTTGACCTGGGATATTGCCTTTTGATAGAGAGTAAACTTTGGCTTGTGGACTCTGGAAGGTGAGGTTGGCACACAGAGATGGGAGCAAGTAGATAACTACCAAGGAATTGTTTTCAACTCTGGGCTCAAAGATAAAAGATTAGAAGGCTGTAGGTACGTTCATGTATTTATTAGCGTAGTCAGTGAAGACACAAGCTCTAAAAGCTCTCAGTACAATATGAAGTTTGAGTTTCCCTTGTGTCATGTGTAAACTGTCCCTCCTCCCAGCCAGGCCAGCCCACCTCTTCCAAATGACTCACTTTTATTTTAGATGATTTTCTTTCCCAAAAAACAGGACTATCATTTCTTAGAAATTCTGGTTAGAAAGATTGAGATTATGCAAACAGAGAAATGCAAAGTCATATGAAAAGAGGAGGAAAAAAATCATGTGAAAAACTTCAGAGCACCATCTGCATAATTCTTTCCATTTTATGTAGTGACAAAATTTACTTCTGGGGAAAACAGCTCTCTTATTTAGGAAAGCTCTTTAATGGGCTTTTGTCTTGTAGAGAGTGAAGCATCTATACAGAGACTTTAATAAAATATTAATACATAAATTCCCTGTGTGATGAAGTAAAGGGTGTTAACGTTACAGAGAGAATGTTTTGTTTTGTTCATTTGATTTGTTGTTGGTTTTGAAGTCTGCAGATTTATTCTGTAAGTTGCTGGTTAGTGGAGTTGGGAGGAGGGACAACAAGCAGTGAGCATCTTTCAGTTCTAAGGGACCAGATCCCAGAGTCATTAGAACAGGACCATAAGGTTCTCTTTTATGGAAATGGCTGGAAAACTTAAAATACATGATATCTATTTCTAATTTTAGATGATTTTATGTTCTGTTTTGGTGACTCTCCTCCCTCATCTCCAAAGCTTCAGGACAGTCTGATACACATAATAGCCGTGTGTTAATGGGAATTCAGGGGATGATTGACATTCCCACTGGGGACCAAGTGTTGCAGGGAGAGGGCAGCACCCAGCATGAACAGTGAGCAATAAGGCAGTGCTGATTAAAGGGAAGTGAGGAGTCCAGAAGAAGAGATGAGTGACCGAGAGAAAAAATACGTGTCCTGGTAATCCTTGGAATTATGGCCAAGGGCTCTGGACTTGATTCCATTACATTAGATGAAAGGGAGAGGATTTGGAACATTTGAGTTACTGAGGAAAATATGTTATCCAATTATTACAGGATGTTGAGAAATTAAAATTAGAACTTCTAAATATTTGTAAATTATGTTTTTAAAGTAACATACTTCTGGTAGTTTGAAAAGAAAATAATTTTAATCTGAGAGTTCCTAGAGGATGGAAGAAGAGAGAGGGTGACCAAAGAGGTAAGATAATCTCTGTTGCCAGCTGATGCAGATGCCGAACAGATGATCGTGGTGCTAGAGGAAAACTGAAGGGCTGGTTTGTGTCAGCCTCGGAACTTCAGGCGTGTCCTGAGTCATCTAAGAGTGATGGCTCTGGACTTTCTTCAAGGGTATGATTAAAGGGCTTCACATACTTGAAATTCATTTCCATATCTTTTAGCTGTTCATGGATAAACAGACTTGAAGACTGGGGAAACATTAGAAATGTGGACCTTTGATTTTTAAGGAAAAGGAACAATTAGGAGCCAACTTTATGAAGTTTTATCTGTTATGAACAAGAGTCAAATACTATATTATCTCTCTATATCTAGCTTAAATACATATTTTAAGGTGATCCTATACAGCTGATTTGAATAGACTCTAAGTTCCCAGAAGGTGGCCATATATTTATGCTCTTGGCACCCTAGGATGCCTACTGTTTAATAGGCAATGAAATAAGTTTATTAAGTGAAGTAATTTGAAGCAAACTCTTTGAATTTGAATTACTTTCAATCTTTAAAATATTATAAAATACTTAGAAAAATACCTTTGGGTTACTACACTTTGATCAGTTAATATAAATAATATAAACTCTTAGGTACATATTAACATTATGGGTCATTTGAAGCATATACACAATTACTATTTTTAGTAAACTCAACAGTTACTCCAGGATGTCAAAGAATCCTTTTACATTTGACTCTTGTTCCCTGGTGATTTTTATCCCAACAACAATGAAGCTCTTCAGAGTTGGAGCCTGAGTCATGAGGCCCTATTTTCATGCTGGCCTTTTTGGTCAGAACCTAAAGTGTAGCACATCACATCTCCAAGCCTGGAATATATGTTTTATTTTCCATGAACCAGTGTGGACATTAAAGCTGCTAGTTGTACATCAAGATCCCTCATGGGTAAATGGGGGCTCTCCTTCCTCTCTTATCGTAGTTACTTGGTCCGATAGAATATTGCAGGTTTTGCTAAGATATTACATTACCAGGAAAAAAGTACCTCTTGCTTTCAGCTAGAGATTTCCTTAGAAATATCAATGTCACTATTTATGTCTATTGATATCTATAGATGGTCCTTTTGATGACCTCAGCTGGAACTGTGGGCCATGAAAACTAGAATAAGCAAGTGAAATGCTGACTTTTTGGGTGAGAGTCCTGAACATTGTTATTTGGCACAGAGATCACTGTATTTGTCAGACCAAACTGAATTCCTTTACATCAGGTGTAGAATTTCATCCTAGGTCATACCAAAACAAGACTATAATTCACATATATATTTTTTAAATTCTCTATCCATTATATTAACACCTCATACCTGAAGGTATGATATCTCACACCCACAAATCAATAATAATTCAATCTACTGGTAAATATTAACTTTCCAATTCACTGACGTGAGCATTGCTATATATATAATATATGTAAAAATATATATAATATATATAGACACTGCCAAAATGATAATTAAATAAAGCTTTTGATCCCAGGGTATCATGATGGGAAAAAATACAACAGAATCTTATAAGTAATCTGTTACAAATATCTAGAATCATTTTGATATTTGGTGAGTTACACTTTGTTAACAAAAAATGAGATATTACCACAAAAAAAGATTATTAAGAAATAAAAAACAACAGTCACATTTTTCTTTTCTCACGTACTTCAGAATGGGGCAGAAGCTTGTTTGAATTAAAGTCAAGATAATTTGGAATATAAAAAATGAAGAAAGTTTTTAAACAATGAAAAGTATACTAAAAACAAGCTTCTAATATAACCCTGCCCTGGTAAAGAAAATTCATTATGGAGCTAAGTATGGGTGTAATTTAACGGAGAGATGGGAGTGGCGGAGTGGCAGAGTGTCAGCATGGGGAAGGGAAGAATGGAATTCCCGGAGTGGGGTTGTGGGGTTGTATAATCAGAACTATGACCAAGTCTTGCTGAATTATATGGCCTTTCTCCACAATCCCCAAAATATATTATTCCTTGCCTCAGTCGGAGTGGCTATAATGGCATCTGGAAGTTTCATTTTCATATGTCTAATGGTCTATGAACAAGAAATTTAATGTTCTCCCTTCTTACCGTTTCCAAAGCTTGGCCTCAAACTCAAATTCCTTCTATTTATGCTCGAAGCTAACACTAGAGGTAGGAAAACAAATATATTACATACGTATCCAGGAAATGATGTATGCAGTCTGGCAATCATTTTACCTTCTGCAAAAAACACCAAAATAAAGTGCTTGGATATTAACAATGTAATAAATTTAGGGGTTACCCTGGGACCAGCACATGATCCCACAACTTTTATGATTTATTTTAAATTGAAAACTTTCAGAAAGAAACTGAAAAGTTAAAAGAATTTTAGACAAGAGGGTGTAGGTAGAATGAGTGGGGTTGGGTTAGTGCCAAAGGGATGAAAGAGATCAAGGAAAGCTCTTTGTTGTTGAAATCTTGAAGAAAACTACTCAAGGTGTGTTTTTTTGTTTTTTTTTATTTTAAAGGTTGAAGTTTGCTCAGCTTGTTCTACCAAAAGGTGGAGACCTTTTGCTATCTCTTACTTACCTGAATTTCTCAGCTCCTGTTCTTCTCCCCCCAAATCCCTGGATTCCAGGAATCATTATTTGCATGGTGCCCTCCCAATTTTCCTGTTCCCTTAACTTTGGCCTAGGTCTTGGCCCTAGTTTTCTCAGTTTCTTGGGCCACACATTCATCAGGCGAGAGAAGCTGTGGTGTCAGAGCTCTGCCTCTCAGCTGTCACAGAAATGCAGAAATGTAGCAAAGTAGTTGGAAAAGCAAAAGCTCAGGAATCAGGTCAATTTCAGTTTAAATTTCTTTTTACGCAATCATACTGCACCAAGGACAAATGAATTAATGTATCTGAGACAACCCTCCCTCATCTCCTGTTTTTTTCTAGTAAATGAGACAATCTTTGTAAAATACTTAGCACAGTGCCTGGCCTCATTCATTAATTGTTTTGGAAAGTGATATAGGAATAAAGCCACTACTACTGTTATGTTATTAATATTATTATTATATAGATACTATCCAAAACAATCCCTCATTCCAATGAAGCAATATCTTCTACAATTTGACTGCTAGATGAACATCCAATCTTTTTATCAGATGCTTTTATTCTTAAAATATTTACTGCAAAATTTGTGTGTCCAACTTATGTACTTTGATTCTGCCTACTGGTGCTGCATAGAATTAACTTGTCCATTCATTTATCTTAAAACACATCCAGGTACTTTAAACTTTAAAACTATAATTCTAGCTTATAAATGTAGAACATATTTAATATTATAGGTTAGTATTAATAAAAAAAATATGTAAACCTAACAATCTAAAGCTTCTTGGATTCTACTGCTACTTGTAACTTAGGTGTGGCAAGCCAAATTCCTTTATTTAGATATATTAAACTTATTTCTAGGAGGTTAAGGAAAAAATATTCATGTTCTTTATTCTGGTGTTCAAAATTTTTCCATGTTCTGTCCATGGCATATGCTCAATTGTATTGCTCCTGAAAATTAGAGTCAATTATATGTATTCTCTGATGTTAATATTCATGTATATTCCACAACTTTTTATTTCTTTGCCTAATGATGTTCTCTGACATCTCTCTGAATTCCAAGAGCATTACACCCACCAGACAGCATATACACACACTTTTCCAGTGCACATAGAACATTTTTCAGGATATAGCATATGATAGACCACAAAAAAACCTCAAAAAATAAATTTAGAAGGATTGAAATCATACAAAGGAGGTTATGTGACCATCGTAAAATAAAACTAGAAATCAATAACAGAAAAAAATTTGAGAATTTAACAAACATGTGAAAATTAAACAAAACAACCCTAATAATGAATGGGTCAAAGAAGAAATCACAAAGGAAATTTGAAGATACATTGAAATGAATGAGAATGAAGAAACAACATACTAAAACTATGGAATGGAGTTAAAGCAGTGCTTGCAGGGAAATTTATATGTGTAAAGATCTATATTAAAATATATTCATTTTATATTGCTATTGTAACATTATCACAAATTTAGTGACTTAAATCAACACAAATTTACTATCTTACTGTTACATAGCTTCGAAGTTTCACTGAGCTAAAATCAAGCTGTTAGCAGAGCTGGGTTCTTTTCTGGAGACTCTATAGGGCAGAATTTCTTTTCTTGCCCTTTCCAGGTACTAGAAGCTGCCACATTCCATAATTCATGACCTCCTTTCCTCATCGACAAAGCCAGCATCGGTGGATCCAGTCCTAACATCACATCACATCATTCTGACTTTTTGCTTTAACTCCATCTTCCACTTTTAAGGACTCTTGTGATTACACTGGACTCAAGTGATAACGTCAATTAGATTCCGTTTGTCAATGGTGCTGAGTTCTATATCCTATATCTTTGCTGATTTTCTGTCTAAATGCTCTGTCAATTGTTGAGATAGGGTTGTTAAAGTCTTCAACTAAAATAATTATGGATTTGTCTATTTCTCCTTTTAGGTGTTTCAGACTTTGTATCATATATTTTGTAGTTCTGTTGTATGTTTCTTTTTTTGTAGATTGACCATTTTATCATTGTACAGTCATCTCTCTGTACCATGGGGATGTATTCCAGAGCTCCTTGCAGTTACCAAAATCCATGTATGCTCAAAACTCTTATATAAACTAGCTTAGTATCTGAATATAAGCTAGGCACATTCTCCTCTATACTTTAAATCATCTATAGAGTACTTATAATACCTAACACAATGTAAATTCTATGTAAATAGTTGTTATGCTATTTTGTTTAGGGAATAATGACAAAGAATAAAAGACTGTATGTGTTCAGTAGGGATACAACTATTCTTTGTTTTTAAGATATTTTTCCAATTTGTGGTTGCTTGAATCCATGGATGCAGAACATAAGGATACAGAAGGACAACTATATAATGTTCCTCTGTCTCTGATAATTTTCTTTACTTTCAATACTACATTATGTAATACATTCATGCATTGCTTAACAATGCGACTATTCTCTGAGAAATGTGTCACTGGGTGATTTTATCACTGTGTGAGCCTCATGGAGAGTACATGCATGAAACTCAATGGTTTAACCTACTAAACACTAGGCTATCACTCATAGGCTACAAACCTGCCCAGCATGTTATTGTACTGCATACTTCAGGCAATTTTAACATGATGGTAAATATTTGTGTATTTAAAACATATCTAAACATAAAAATACAGTATTGTAATCTTATGGGACCACTGTCTTATATGTAGTCTCTCATCAACCAAAATGTTATTATGTGGAAAATGTATTAATATAGTTCCTCCTACTTTCTTTTGATTAATGTTTGCATGATATTTCTTTTTCTAGCTTTCTTCAACCTGACTTTATCATTTTATTTGAAGTTAGTTTCTTGTTGGCAGCATATATTTGGATCATATTTTTAAATCTGCCCTGTAAATCTCTTTTAATTGATTCATTAAGACTTCTTACACTTAATATAATAATGAACATTTAGCACTTCAGCCTGCTTCTTTATTTTTTGTTTTCTGATGTTCTCTCTGATTTTTATTTCTCTGTTGTCTTTTTTCCTGCCTTTCTATGTGCTATGTGAACATGTTTTACAATTCCATTTTGATTTATAGTGTCCCTGAGAGTGTCTTTTTGTATAGCTTTTTACTGGTTACTCTATCTATTACTACACACACACACACACACACACACACACACACACACACACACACAAATCACATTCTACTGTTGTCATTTTGCCAGTTCAAGTAATGTGTAGAAACGTTGTATCTCTTTATATTTCTTTACCCTCCCAATTTATAATGTGATTGTCTTAAATATTTCCCCTACATAATTTTTGTTATGCAGAACTACACTAACAAGGATCTTCTACATACATTTAGAAACACATCAGACAGTGTTATAATTTTGGCTTTTATTGTCAAATATAATTTAGAAAACTCAAGTGAAAAAAAGGAAAGTCCATTGTATTTAACCATATTTTGTTCTTTAAAAATCAAGTAACTCAATGAGAGAAAGCATAGTTTTTCTCAAGTATCCCAAGGGTTTGTGCTATAACACTGCTATTGGTTTTATAGAGAAGCCATTCAGCATCCTATCTACCACAGATTTATCTAGCACTATTGGATGTGCCGTAACTACATCCTGAGTGATAGAATAACAGGCACGCCACCTTTCATTTGCTACATTTCTTCTACTGCTCTGAGTCTCATTTGAAATTGCAACTTTAGGGCTCACCCAATAAATAGGAAACAGAAATGTTCCCAAATGTAGCTTATGCTGCCTTCAATATCCACAGAAACTTGCCAAGTGGTGTGACCCTTTCTTAGTGGTAAGGGGAAAAGGCAATAATTCATCTTTAACTTCACAAAAAATCATTCCAGCATAATTCTGACATGCAAAATGTTGACCAATTTAGTAAACCCCTGAATTCTCAGAGTTTCTAGGTTCTTATGTACTACTAGGTCCTTATGTATCTTACTAGTGCATCCAAAGTATTTACCACATCCTGCTCAACAGGTCCACTTAGTATAATGTCATATGTATAGCAGATAGGGATGGCATTCTATAGATTAAAATCATCGATCATTCTGAAGACTATATTTTAATAGAACACAGGGTGTTAATTTAGAGATCAAGATAGTGAATGTGCACTGCTGTCTTTCCCATAGAAGAGCAAACTCTTTTTGATTCTCTGTACTGATAAGAATTGAAATGAGCATTTGTTGAGAGACTGTGTTGATATGTCTCAATAAAGATAGTCCATCCAGCTCAGCTACTTCCATTAGAGCTAAAGTGCAGTTAACATTATATAGTCTAACATCACCTGTCACAAACCATCTGATTTTGGTTAGGGCCAAACAGATGAATTAAATGGGCCTATGATGGAGACTACATCATGCCTTTTTAAGTCTTGAATGGTGTCTCTGCAATTCCTATCAGGATTTAGTATTATTTCTAATTTAATATCTTTCCCAGGTCAGGGGTAATTGGGTTCCATTGGTCACAGTGGTGGTTGTGTGGTAACCAGGGCATCCATTTCACCTTTCCTGGACTAATGGCTCTTACTCCACGGATCAGAGAATCAATGTGAACATACTGACAGATATCACTTAAATTTATCTCATTTAAATATTCTGGAACTGGGAAAAGCACTACAATGAGGTTCAGAGACCCACTACACTCACCATATATCACCTTGCATTCACAAATCTGCATTCTAACCAGAAGGCATGATGAGGTTTGGGATCTTCTGCTGTTTGTGACAGCTTAGAATCCAGATCCAACTGTCCTAAAAGATTCAAGTGTTAACTTTTCTTAAGGTAACAATTATTTGTGGTATTGGTACAAACATCAGAGGGATGTGACTTCTCATTTAATCAGTGGCCACTGAGTCTGAAAACTGGCCAACTCATTCCCACCACAGGGACTTTGAATATACTATTTCTTCTGCATGTAGTATATTTCTTGTTACCCACAGTTCCCTTTCATTAGTTAACTCCTACTTATATTTGACTTCCTTAGGGAAGACTTGCTGAGTCTATTATGTCAGGCCCAGCACTCTTGTGTTACATTCTCACAGCACCACATAGCTAATGCTTCATAACACCTAATCATACATATAGTTTTAGTTATATATAAAGCCATACATAAAATTATGTACTTACATGTATGCTAGTTTGATTAATGTCTTTCTTTCCAATTAGACTGTAAACTCAATGAAACATGGTTTGCTTACCATGCCTTGAATTTAATTAATGTCTAATAAGTTTTTATGGAATAGAATAACAAATGGCCTAATTCTGAAAATGTGAAAAAATGCAGATGGTTAAATCTGGCAGAAACCATTATCAAGCATATGCACCTCTTAAAACCAGACTTGCTCTTTCTTATTTCCTGTTCCCAACGGGTTTGCAGCAGTCAAACCAGCCAGCTTTGTTCCAGCCATGCACGCCCATCTTTACTCTTTCATCCACATCTTACTGACAATAACATATTCTACTCAGCTTTGGACCTAACTGTGACAAAAGACAAAACTGTCTCTTGTTAAGTTTAAAACAGAAATTCTAAATTCTAGTGATGGGAAGTGAAAATTGAAAAAGCAAACATATAAACAAACTCTTGCCCCATACCCCAAGAATTTGCTTCAGAGAACTGAAATATAAGAGAGGTGGCCTGAGTTGAATTTTATCATAAGAATCAGAATCCTATATTATGAAAGTATAATAATTAGGTACTTCTGTATAAAAGTGACACTATTAGCAGTGACAGTGTGCCTGGTCACTGGCTAAGTTCCTAACACTGATTCAGAAATGAGTTAAAGTCAGTATGGGTAAGAACATGGATAGTTTTGGGAATTTCATTTTCTAACACATCTTTCATGTTTTTCCCTATCATTAGTTTTCCTTCTTTCTGTTTTCTTTTCCTTTTAACCGGGATTTGGGCTAGATTGGGGCATTTGGGTGGATATTGCACAGCACACCAGGTACATGTAAATAATTAGCAAGTGTAGCAAATTATTTTTAGTATGGGACTGTTAATATTATAAGTGAGGATGGGGGAAACAACATTTACAGATAACATGAAGTTCTTCATGGTAAAGTGTCAGGCAATTTATTTTAACAGCAGGCTCATTTAATCTTGGTAAGTTTCTAGTCAAATTTTTAGTATATCCCCAATTAAATGGTGTAAAGGAACTAATATAAATATTTATTTGACACAGTAAACCTGAGAATAGCTATAATTAATATCCAAAATCGTTAATAATCAATTAAACAGAACAACTATAAACCTGATTTTAAACAATTCATTCCATCTTCTGCCTAATACACATTCGACGTGTTTCTCCCATACTATTTTCCATTTATTTTACTATGACTCTGACATTTTTATTCTTCCTTACTATTTCTTTCACTTTTGGTAAGTTTATTTTAATATGTTTTTTTGTAAGTAAAATCTCTTAATTCAACATCCAGGTTCTGAATTTCCTTTCTGATTCTCACTAGATCATGTTTATTTCTTAAATTGTCAATTTTTTAAAGTTATATTAAATGCAATTTGTACTTACGTGTGGTTGGACTAAAGCCAGTTTTTTGTTTTCCAAATAGCTTCTTCCTTCCTTATCTCCTTTTCCCTTCTTTATTCCTGTAGAAAGGAGAACATATCTAAATACATATTCAGGATTTACAGAGACATAGGGCTTCCCCAGACAAGTTAGTCATTTGGTGCTAACAAGTTTGTGTCCCTCCAAACTGATATTGTTTAAAGACATGATCAATATTATGAGAAGGGGGAAAGCCCAATGAATGTCAAGAGGGTTTTATTCAGTGAGTTTCAAATCATTAACAAAATGATAATTTTGGGGGTAGCAGCCAGATCAATTTATATTTTAACAGTTAAAATGTTTTCTGGGCTGTAAAGATGAAAAGCTTCTTAGTTCACTTATGTTGTGATTAACAAAGAATGAGACAGCTCTCTCTTTGACCTCTGTCCCAAAGTAGTGAGCACAAAATTTAACAGGAATGTCTTGAATAAAAAGATCTATCTTTGTTGTTATAATTATGAGAAGTGATTTTAATGGTAAAATGCTCATTAAAACAGGAGACCAAGCCAGCAGTTTCACAGAGCTGTGAAGAGATGTATGCTCTAGTGGGTGGATTTAGCTTCATATTAAACTGTGTCATTTCTGTGTTTGTGGCCAATTAGGTCTTTTAATCTAGACAGTCCTTTCTAGGTAATAAAATCCATATTTTTTGGTCTAAACTCATCTTTAAGTATTATTAAACAACATTAGATATGCTTATGTTGAGGTTTTTTTTTTTTTTTTTACATAATGTATGGTGGATATTTTCCACAACTGTTTCATATTTTAAATTTCACAAATTACAGTAGAGAACTTTCTATCACAACGTTGAGTTCAGTGTTCTTTTGCTTGGTTGTTTGTTTTGCCAAAATATAGAATTTACATGGGGGAGAAAGTGAATGAGAGGTGGCCGCCAAACCAAATCTGATTCTCAACGAGTACACAGACCGCACAAGGCCACCAAGAAATTTGGTGTACCGGAGTTTACTATCACTCCTTTAAAAAGATTTTCACTAAAGTGCAAGGTGGAATTCAATGTAAAACTAATTATACCAACAGAAACTAGCCAACTGACATAAAATAGCACATGAAATACAAAAGATAATTATACGTTTTTTTCCTGCAGATTTTAATGCACACTAGTGCAAATCTCATGGATACATCTGTAAACTGTACAGAGCTCTCTTTTCTTCAGTTCACAGTTCAAAGTCTTCCTCTGTCAAATCCTGTGAAGTAATAGGAAACAACTTGTCTTAATTATGTGAACAGATAATGAGACACTTGTTAGAAGCCATTTTTACCCATAAATATTTAATTTAAAGAAAACTGTGATTTCTATATTTCTCTTTTAAAACCACATTAATAATCATTCTGGGTACATTTGTATCAGAAAGGTTTCTAAAAAGTTGGTGGGAATACAAAAGAGATTACATGAAGAACAGAAATGTACTGTTAAAAAATATGGTATTGATTTATTCAAACAGATGAAAAGAACTAAATCTTTTCAGCTAGGCCAACTGATGAGTAAGAAGGAAAAGAGCTAAGAGAATTTAGAGGCTGTGAACAAAAAACATAGACAGCAAACGTTTAGCATTATGCAAATGTTCACAGGGTAAAATAGCAACATGCAGGATAAATTCTGGATCTAATAAAATGATATTTACACAAAAACACAATGGTCATTGAATGGAAAATTCACTGCTTGAATTACTTAAACTTAACAAACAAGAAATGTCAAATGTTTTAGCAGCTAAAAAGATCATATATGGGGACTTAATGAATTACGCAAATCAAATAAAAGATTTTCTCATACATCATTTTCACCATGCCATTAAATTCTGATTCAAACTGCTGAAAATTTCATTTTATATGGTTGCACATGTCATTCTGGCCAGATGTTTATAAAATGGACAGAATGCATTCTTGCTGGGAAACTGACAACATTGAATGCTATGGGTCAGGGCATATCAATCTGCTAGTACAATAACCCATGATGTCCAATACTATCCCAACAGTGTCATGGAAGTCTCACAACCCCACCATCCATAAAGATTTCAGAACAAAGTAGATTTTAATTCATTTAATTTTTTTTTTAAATCACAAGTATTTGGAAGACAAGGTATTTAGGAAGAATGGGTATCATGAAATAAAAATAAACTCCACAAGTTTAAGAATCACTGTTTCAGGAAATAAACATAACCATTGAATGAGAGACTTTGATGATTGGTAAAAATTCTCCCAGAGACTTGGTTCATGGTTAGCCAACACTAGAGAAGGCAGATTTCCTTATTTTTCACTATATAGGAATGCGGTTTTGTTTTGTTTTTATCCTTTCTAAGGCCACTAATTATAGGCATTATCTATTTCTTCTAATTGAAATCAGATTTTAGCAATTGACAATCCCACGGAACATAATGGGATCAGATACAAAATGGACAATTGCTATTTTTGTTTAATAATATACGAATACAAATAATATCAACTTCAGAACATTTAATATTCAGTTCTGAGCAAGGCAGCTTAGAAAATAAGGCACATTTACATTTCAGTTCAATTATTTAATTGATGTTAAGTGTGCCTGCTATGAGAAAGGTACAGTGCTGAGCAGAGAGGGGATTGCAAGGAAAACAAAATAACCCCTGCTAGATAGTTTTCCAAATAGAGGGAGACATTAAATATACTCACAAAACTATGACAGAGTGATAAAAGTAATGAGTGTCACAAATAAAGGCTATTGGTATTCACCAGGAGGGTAGTTACTTCATCTATGAGGCTAATATTTCATTATACAAAAATAAAGAAGGTAAGACTTTCCAGATGGAGAAAATGGAGTCAAGTAGTCACAGGTTATGAGGAGTTTATAGAGTAGTTAGTGGTTCAGTATGGCTGGGACACAGCCAGTGCTAATGTTCGTTTGTGGTCAGATTGCGGGGAAATTTAAAGGCTGGGATGAGAAGTGTGGACCTCATTCAGCAGGAAAGCCAATGAGGTTTCTTAACAGACAAGTAATACAATGATATATATGCTTGAGAAGAAGTGGTTTTTCAGAAATATGCAAGAATAACTGAAGTGGGTAAAAGACATAAGCATGAAAGTCATTTCATAATTTTAGGCCACTGCACAATCTTAAAATGAGGGTAGAAAGAGACTGAAGCATGGGTCTGACAGCAGGAATGAAATAGAAGGAAGGAAGGAAGGAAAGAGGTTAGATTTTTTGAATGCTAGGATGATAGACTTCCAAAATTTAACACTGGCAATATATTTTAATACTAATTTACTTAAATGAGAAATCTCTCAGTAAATTTCACTAGTGATAATATTTAGAAGTAAAATATATTTATATGAAATTTTACATTATAGATCTATTAATTTTTAACATTTCAATATATTTTAGGAATGTGATTTATGTTTAGCAATATAATTCCTAATTTAAAAACATTCAATATTCAATTTAATTTTAATGTGAATGAATGAGCTAAAATGTAGTTAAGTAAGTGGGAGTAAATACAATTTCATCAGTATGAATCAATGGACAATAAAATCAGCATGCAATTATGGAAGACTTACCAAGTACAAACTATTATACTTTTATATAATATACCTGTAAAGAAATAGTTTCAAGTTTTTTGAAATTAGAAGAAGCCAAAAATTCACATATCTTAATATAATTTAAATGATAATAAATGCAATTCTTTTTTTTTTTCTTCCGAAAATTTTATTGGGGGAAAACTACAAAACACTTACAGTACAATGTTTACAGTCACAATTTGTAGTGAGCTGATTTCCCAAAATATATTACCACTCAAGTTGACTTATCTTGTTACATTCAAAAACCTACTCTGTC
>CAUYRT010009886.1:0-45037 GCA_963574885.1 Lepilemur ruficaudatus
AGACTTGAAGATTGAAAGAATACAGGACAGCTATTAGCATGACTTAATTTTTGTTGCTTTTGAAGTAGCAAATATTCATTGACTTGAGGGTGAATTGTTTTATTTCTCTGAAAAAATAGTTTACAATGAATGAGGGCTGATCATGTATTTTTTTTGACAAGTACTTTTAAGAAGACTATTTCTAAATGCAAAATGCCAAGCAAAATCCTGAGAAGACAATCTGCGCATTTCTTCAGTAAGTTCATTGCCATCCACAACGCCCTTTTCATTGCCTCTGTGTTCCTTAGGAGTCATTTCTTTATCTATTTAGGTTTTTTTTTTTTTTACTTTGAATTGACATATGCGGTGGAGAAACCACTTTCCTTATCTGTTTTAAACCCTTACTTAGTTCTTTAAAATGCATACTTAAGAGTTAGATCCTGTGCAGGTTAGACTGATGACCCTAAAGTCATCACCTTAAAGTCAACAGTGTATCAAGTCTAGTATGGTTGATGGAGCAGAGAGAATATTTAGTGCAAAGTGCTGAAATTTTATAAGCTTTGGCAATAAAGGGTAAAGATCTATATTCATTTAGAAACTAATGTGAGAAAACAATGCTTTGTAATTTCATGGCTTATCCTTTCAGTTGACTCTCATCAATAACCCTGTATGCCATAGGCAGGTGAGGTTTTCCTATTCTCATGTTGATGATGAGAAAAGGTTCAGTGAATTTTCCAGTACCACCTTGACGGTGTACTGAAGAACTAGGCTAGGAACCTGGGTTTTCTGGATTCAAATCTTGACTTTTGCATTACAGCATTGTGATTTTCAAGACAGAAATGATTAGTTAGTCCTGGATATACAAAGATGAACAAGACGTTATTTTACTCCCAACCGCCATGAGATCAAGGTTGGCTAATGGGTACAAACATACAGTTAGATAGAAGGAATCAGTTCTAGTGTCTGATAGCACAGTAGGGTGGCTAGAGTTAAAAATAATTTGTTGTATATTTCAAAATAGCTAGGAGAGAAGATTTGAAATGTTGCCAAGTAAATGATGAATGTTTGAGGTGATGGATATACTAAATACCCTGCTTTGATCATTACGCATTGTATGCATTATCATAATATCATATGTGCCCCATAACTATGTACGATTGTTGTATATCAATAAAAAAAGATGCATGAGACACTTTCCTTGTTTTCAAGGACTGGTCAGGGGGTTCATTTGGGAGATAGGAAAGCCAATTGCAATACAATTTGGTGAGAACAATTATTAATATAAGAGCTGTAGAATGAGGCACTAAGGGAAGGAGGACCTAATTCGATGAGGAGGAGGAGTGGGAGTGGGAAGGAGTTCAGACTCTTGTGGGTAGGACGAGTTTTGGTCCCTAGCAATCTTTCTCTTCCACAAGCCTTGTATGTAAAAAAGGAAGTTTTCTTTCTATGGTCACAAGACTGATTGATTGAAGAATTAAGTTGATGGTACTGAATACAGCAACTCTAGCTGAGCAAGACAGTGTGTAGTGGCTGGATGCAGTGGCTCATGCCTGTAATCCCAGCACTTTGGGAGGCCAACATGAAAAGATTATTTGAGGACTGGAGTTTGAGACCAACCTGGGGAAAATAGCAAGACCCTGTCTCGACAAAAATAAAAAAATTAGCTGGGCATGGTGGTGCATACCTGTAGTCCCAGCTACTTGGGAGGCTGAGGTGGGAGGATCACATGAACTCAGGAGTTTGAGGTCACAGTGAGCTATGATCAGGCCACTGAACTCCAGCCTGGATGACAGAGCAAGACCCTGTCTCAAAAAGAAAAAAAAAAAAAAAGGTCTGTGGCAGTTGAAGAATTCTTGGTTTGAGAGTAATGGGCATTCCCAAGGAAAAGCAGCAGGGTTAAGTCCTGTAGTGAAAGATGTCTCCAGACCTTGGATCCCAACTGGAGTTTCAAGAAGTCATTGTGGCAGATGGCATTTTCCAAAGACAATCTCTTTTGCCTCCCATACTCTTCTACCATGTGATCTTTTACTCTTTCAAGAGTTGAGTCTAATTCTCCCCACTTTGGGTGGGCTTGTGACTGTTTCAACCAATAGAATGTGCGGAAGGGACCTGTGTGATTTCCAAGGCTGGTCATAAAAGGTGAGGCAGCTTCTGCTTTGCTGCTTTATTAATTCAGTGTGCTTTCTATAAAAATGAAACTGATACTGTCAAGGATGAGCTAAACCATTTATTTATCCTATCTATCTATATAACCTAGCTATCCATTCATTCTTTCTCTCTCTCCCCATGTGAGAAAAAAAGTCTCTATCACAATGAGTCTATTTTACAATTTGTTGTTTTACTGTTGGAGTAAAATTACGGATGTCTGAAATTTTTTTATACAAAGGATCAGAATGAAAGTTGAAGTTGAAAATGGATATATTTGTTTATTTAGAAGACAAGGGAGAAAGGAAAAGACTGATGAAAAAAAAGGAAATATTGTGCCCTGTCCTAAAATAGTCTAATGTTTACTCTTCTACAACTTCTTGTTTTTAGAAGGTTTTCTGTGTATCTCTTTGGCTTCTTCTACTCAATTTTTTTTTTTTTTTTTTTTTTGGTGGCCTCTTTTTGCTCTGTCTAGCCCTTATTTTTTAGTGGTTTCAATGGTTACTTTGGCAGGCGAGAATCCTACCACTGAGCCACCCATGCGATGCCTATGGTTACTTTGAAGGCCCTCTTTCCTTTCCTTTTTGTTCCCATATTTCCCTTCCTTCCCCCTTCTCTGCACTCTCCAAAGGGGAGCTTATCCCCCTTCTTTGGCTTAATTTCTATTTATTGTGCACAGCCGCTAACTCTGCAAACATTTATTGAATGCTTTCTGTGTGCCAGGCATTCTTCTAAAAGCTGGGGATACAGTTATAGCTGAAATGATTTAGTGGTTTTATGCTTGTGAATTTTATTTTCAACTGGCAATAGTCACCACAGAAATTCAAATATTATTGCATAAATTTACATGAACGCAAAATTTGTGTTCTGAAGATGATGAGTGTTTAGGAAAGAGTGAGTAACCAATTTGCGGCCTGAGCCTGCAGACGTTTCCTACCTCCCTTAACTTGGAAGGAGTTGCTGTTTATTCTTGGTATTAGGGGAGCACGATTGACGAGAAAATAATGTTCCCTTCTGACGCATATTACACTGGGTAGGATGCAATTGGGAAGTCCTCTATGATGACAGCTATTCATGGCAGAAAACCTGCTTGAGGCAGATGCCAAGAGAAAAGAACCAGGAAGTATCGCCTTACTCTGGTTGGTCTACTTGGCTCTCATGCACACATTGCTGATTAAACCAGATCACAGTGAGCCAGGTTCCTGGACTTTGGATTATCTTGATTGACTTCTTTCTTGGACTGGAGTTATTTGGTAATGTTAACAGAGACTTTCCAGAGGAATAACTAGGAAAAATATCATAAAACCATTCATGCAGTTGAAAGCAGACATCTTTGGTGTTATTTATATTGGGTAGAGACTATGCCTTATTTTGGGTTATATACAAGGACGTTCTTGGCTTCCAGCAAATTCTAACCTTAATATAATTTGTAAAATTACTTGGTTTGGAAAGATGTGGAAAAGCACATTTTAAATTGTCATGTAGCTTTTATTTCCAATCCATTGAAAAGTTTAAAAATCAACATAAAGCCACACTCCATCAGTGTGGTTATTTATTTATTTATTTATCTATCTATTTTGACTATGTGACTTTTCCTCTTGGAAAAATCCATCTAAACCAAAATAAAGAGCCAACATCTTTTCATAGACTGTTTGTTTGTAGACTTTCTGGGTATTTTATACTTTTATTATCATGCTCTTTAGGACTCTTTTTCCTTCTGAATTCAAGATCCCCAAGGGCTTGGTTCTGAAACCACCCTCCATGAAAGCAACTGGTGGTCTGTTACACTCATAAAGAGCATTTAACTTAACAAAGCTTAGCAACCTCTTCTTGCACCCATGTTCTCCATTGCTCTAGAATGCCAGTTATTATTAACTATCTTCAACTGTGTAACTCTGTTTCTTTAGGTGTCCTTTGGTTTTAAAACCTACAGGCCAATCACTCAGTCAGACCCAACCCTGGTGATGGGTTTTGGTATAGGAAGCTAATTTTTATTCCTTGTTTTTTGTTTGTTTGTTTGCTTGTTTGTTTTTGCTTGGTCAAAAAGTTGCCAGCTAAACTGAGGAGAAACACAAATGCATCTGTGATAGGGATGGGATAGAAAAATAGGAGAAATTAATAATACGGAGTGCTGATGGCAACATCTGAACTCATGAAATTTCTCTGATGCATAACTGCCGAGCGTAGCAGAGTAGAGAGAGGGGGAGCAAACACTTATTGAAATACCTACCATGTAGCAGTCTTGGTGCTAAGATTTTCCTAATCTTTCTCATTTAAATCTCATTTAAATCTTTCTCATTTAAATTTCAACACAAAATTAGGCAGGAATTACTATCCCTAACTCACAAATGAGAAAACTAAAGTTCAAAGATGTGAAGCAATTTGTGCCAAATCACACAGCTAGCAAATGACAGAGCCAGGATTTGAACCCAAATTCAATGTGAAAGCTTTGCTTTCTCCAGGTATACTAACGTTGGGGTCAGAAACCAACATCCCAAGTTTGGTACAGGGCTATGGCATGCTGAGTATTTGGAACTGAAGGAAACGGAAGACCTCAGAAGCAAAGTTCTCTTCCCATTCCCCTTTCTCTTCTGAAGTGAGTCATAGAAACCAGAATTCCTTTTCCCAAAGGTGATTTATAGAAACTAGAACCCTTCTTCCTCAAAGCCATAAAACCTAGAAAGGTCACTCTCTTTCTTCTCCCTTCTCCCCTGAAAGCCTGCATCCAGAGGGCTTTGCCCCCTACCTGGGAGGCTACACAGAGAGCTAAGCAGAATCTGAACAGACAGGCCTTGCTGGGTTTCCTTCCTCTGTCTGTTGGCATTAGATCATACCCTTCCGTCCAATCACATTGCTATGTGGCTGTCCATTCTTTTTGAACCAAAGCATAAAAACAGACAGTTTTCCCTGTGTCTTTGGGTCTTCACTTCTAAAGGCTCCCTTGTCACATAAAACTTTAATTAAATAAATTTGTTATGCTTTTTTCTTGTTAACCTTTTATTATAGGAATGTCAGTTGTGGCCCATATGATGCATAAGGAAAGGACTCACACCTTTCTGCCCCTACGTTATAAATATCATACTTTATATGGTATCCATTGACTATTTCATTTCACCGTGTCTCAAGAATGAGTGGGTTAAGACATCCGCACAGTTGCTTCAAATGTGACGATTGACTTCCTTAAGTAAAAATAACCAGAAGAAATACTTTTGCAGAAAATGAAGAAAACAAGTTAAGGTCTCCAAATGTCAGCCCAAGAAACAGTCTTGACATTCGGATTTACAGTCCCTATGTGCACTATAAAATAATCACCTTAAAACCCAGGTCTTCTATTCTATTACAACCAAAAAAAAAAAAAAGGGTGGGAGAAGGAGTTTTTCTGTGTGTTGAAAGGAAGGGATAAGATAAAGGATTGTGAAGAGGCTGCACCTTGCTGGTACTGTTTGCCCCTTTCTTTATGCTGATTGGCTTCTGAATGCTTTTCCTCCAAGTCTTAATTATTAATAGAAACATCCTACCTGGTGCTTTAGACATGTGAAGATTCTTTTTATTGTTGTTGTTAAGCAGTTCTTAAAAGAAAGAAAGAAAGAAGGAAAGAAACTTAATTCAAAGTTTAGTTTCAGTATGCTTGAATTTTAATCTCACATTTCTTAGCTGAGGCACACTTTTTTCTCTTGGATCAGAAAGCACTCCTGGCTGCTATCGATAGTAAGAAATACCGTCCTGAGACAGATGTCTGTTTCCCCTGCCAGGCTGGTGTGGAAGCCGACCCATGTCTCCTCCCCCATCTGCATAGTGGGGAAAGCAGAAAAGGAGGTATCAAGCATTCCACCCAAAACATTTTTTCTCACCCTAATGCTCTTGCCACGTCCAATGTTTTTTAAAATAGCAATAAAATGGCTCTGAAAGTAGATGATGTCAGCCTGAGGTAGGTCCCTCCAGGCTGTAAACTTGTGAGTCATGCCAACCCTGAGAGCAGGACAAGCTTTGAACTGGGTCAGACCTGGATTTGAATCTCAGTTCTAATAGCTTATTAAGCAGCTTTGTCTTTGGGTAGTTATGGGACAGCGTAAGACCTTTCCTGAGAACCTGGAATTTCAATTAAGGCTTGTAAATTGAAGACAGTGGGTGGTGAGTGCACATACTTTGCAAGGAGAGGTGCTAGACATTTCCAGGTAGACTTTATTAGGAAGAGGTCAAGCTAGTCTTTTCACAGTTCTCCCCGGTTGCCCAGCCCCATTCTGCCTAAGAGAAAGTTCGATGGTAAAGGAGAGAAAAGAAGGATTCTTTGAAGGGTATGAACAGGGTTAGAAAATGCCAGAATGTTTCTCCCATATTCCTTTCTTGAGCTCAATCTCTGGAAAACCATTTTCAGAGACAGGGGCCGTCCGACGGAAAGCAAAATCGACATTTCACAATCCTGCTGTTTGCTTGGTGACCCAGAGCAGAGCTCAGCAAACTTTTGCTGTCAAGAGCCCAATAGCAAATATGTTAGGTATTGCGGGCCATGGGTCCTTGTCGCAACTGTTCAGCTCTGCTGTTGTAGAGCAACACAGACGGTGCGTAAGTATGGCTGTAGTCCAATAAAATTTTATCTTCGAAAACAGACTGGGCAGATTTGGCCTGTGGGTTGTAGTTCGCTGACCCCTGACTTTCAGATTTACCCTTTAGTTCTTTGGGTTGGATCACAAGTGAATTTCTGGAAGAATGTCTGATGGGAATATGGGAAAATAAAGTCTAAGGTATTCCATGATGGCCTTGTCAGGAAAAAATTGTGGAAGTCTGAAATGAGCAAAAAAGATAACTGGGTCTTTTTTAGTGGAAAGCTAGACATTGTCCATTGTCTAGAACACTCCCCATGGTTATAAGATTCTCTGGGGTCTGTATCTTTCATTTTCTTTGAGTTACTTTATAATTCTATCAATTGCAGAAAAGTGATAGCAAGGCAAATTATTTCTGTCCACGGAGATGCAAGTGAATTTTGTCTAATGGAGATGTAATTGGTTCCTCCCCCTTCTCCTCCTAAGAAGCCAGTTTTGTATCTGTAAGAAAATTCTTTTTATTTCAGTATTTTGGATTCTTCTTTAAACTGGTTCTAGCATCTTACTTGTTCCTTCATTAGTTAATGAATTAAAAAGAATCTTTTTTTTTTTTTTTTTTTTTTTGGAGACAGAGTCTTGCTCTGTTGCCCAGGCTAGAGTGCCGTGGCATCAGCCTAACTCAGAACGACCTCAAACTCCTGGGCTCAAGGGATCCTTCTGCCTCAGCCCCCCGAGTAGCTGATACTACAGGCATGTGCCACCACGCCTGGCTAATTTTTTCTGTATATTTTTAGTTGTCCGGCTAATTTCTTTCTATTTTTTTAGTAGAGATGGGCTCTCACTCTCACTCAGGCTGATCTTGAACTCCTGATCTTGAGCAGTCCTCCCGCCTTGACCTCCCAGAGTGCTAGGATTACAGGCGTGAGCCGCCGTACCCGGCCTTAAAAATAATCCTGATGCATGTTCATTTTATATTTGTTTGAGAATCATGATTTTATCCTTTTAAAAGCAATTATTCTTTAGCAGTCATGAAAAGAGACAGGGCGTTAGAGACAGTGTTTTGGACACCTCCGATGTATCACTTCGAAATTTCCTTGGCCACCTACTTCTCACTGCAGTCACTGCTGTTGTTTCTTACAGGTACGGTGAGACAGGACCTGGCCTCAGGCCCACGTGCGTAGCCTTCCCTTCCTGGCCTAGGGTTCCTCTGATACATTGACCCTGAACTCTTTTATACTCAACTTGGAATTGTAGGGAGTTAATACCAGTGGGGCCACACTTGGTCAACCAGGGATGAGAGATGATAGATAAATGCTTTCTACTTTCCTCTGCTCACTCCCTTCCACCCCATCCACCCCGGCTCTGAGATGCATTTCATAAAGGTCCACCATCCGTCATGACAGGTTGACCATGCTTGTCCTTCACTGGGGCCAACTTCGTAGAGCATCCGTATTTTGGCTGTACCTCCTGTTTTTATCTCCCTCACCTGCTCTCTTTCTTCCTGGATTATAACCCCCATAAACTACCCGCATGCAAGCCTCTGTCTCAGGCCTTACTTTCAGGGAACCGAGGGTAAGACATGGAGAGACCTGTGCTTGAATTGTTTGCTGGGACAAACATTCTCAGTGTTTCCTGGAGGCCAAGTTGACCCTCAGTGGGATAGCCAGGAGTGAACTCTATTGGAAAACCCCATCCTGGAGGAATATTTGCTGGGATGATGGGATTCCAGCAAACAGAGGGCAGGAAGAGAGGTGGAATAAAGGAAGTCAGCTTGACATTGTATCCCTCGCCCTGGGGAAATGGTGCAATGGGGAGGTCTCTGAGGAGGAGCTAGGAAAATTTATAGTGAACCCCACAAAAGAGCCAGAATTCAAATGACTGCTTTGCAAGAGCTATGAGACATATAAAAAAGCACTATATTAAAAAGGCATCATCTAGGAAGAGAAACTTTCATTCCTTTATTGCTTATTCCCCCTACTGCTCTGGACGATGGAGAAACCAGAGCACCAGAATGAGTAGGGGGGAGTTGGTTTTAGGGTAGGAAGAGAAGAGACCACCCCACCTCCACTCTTCACTCATGGTCTGAAAAATTACGGGTTCAGATTAGAGTTGCAGTATGGGAGAAGTTCTTAATTGGTTAAAAGATTGAAGTTTTGATTTGGACTGGATTGGACTTCTCAACATCTGAAAATGAAACTCTTTTTAGTGCCTAAAAACAACTGGAAAGCTGTAGAATCTGCCTCAGGTATTGTCAAAGGATAGGGAAGGAAAAGCTGACAGTATTTAAGGGATCTTTCGTGAGTCTGTCCTATTAAATACACTAGTTACAGCAGTTACTAACCTCCCTGGTTTTACTTTTCTTACCTTTAAGATGGAGATACTAAACTTATAGTTTATTTATAAGGATTCAATGAAATGCTTGGTGTGGTGTGTTGACTGACCCAAAGAGAGAATGGAGATGCAGATTTGCTCCTGTGATGGCTGTTTTTAACTTCATGACCAACCCATTGGACAGATATTTTTACTCCTTGAGTGATCTCAACTCAGATTAATGATCAGTATCGAATGTGGCCACCTCCCAACCTTCCAGACACTCCTGCTTCAAATACTGTCCTAATCATGAGTATCTTTTCCTCAGGTAAGTCAATTAGATATGCAGGATATTTTTGATTGTGGTTTGGATGAATGACACTGTTTTAGTTTCCATTTTATATCCATCAGAGTAACCCTACACTCTCCCCATCATCTTTTCTTGATGCTCCGCTACGTGATTTTGCCTTTGTTACCTAAGAACATTAGGCATGTTTCCACCAAGCTTGGCAACACTGTTAGCAAGGAGGATGGGGCTGAGATACACAGTTTTTTATTCTCAAATTCTTCACCCTGAACAATTGAATCCTGAGAGCATATACGTAAATTTCTGCTTAATGTCATAAGATGTTATTTGTCACTCAATCAAAATAAAGATGTCATTTTTAGGATGAATTTATAAAATTGCCAGAACTTAATTTTTTCTGAGTGAAGCAGAAGACGCCTCCCTCTTTGCTCCACAGTGCTTCTGACTTAGGCTTTGTTCTTGTGTGTTTATATTGCTGAGAAATAGGTGTAAACAAAGAATTCTGTCTGGGGACTATGGCCAAATGTGACTTAAGAACATTTCCAAAAACTCAGCTATCAACAGGAGCACGTCTTTCCCCACCTCTACCCTCGCCATTGTCTCTTCCACCCGAATATACTGTGTAAAATTTCTCCCCAAAGGAATATAGTCACATTTGGGGAATCATTAAAAAAAATTTCTTCTGTGATACTGGTGATTATACCAATTTCCTATAAAACGTTTACAGAGGAACTATGCACATCCTGTCTTTAATTCCATGAATATGCAGTCTCATTAACACCAGCAATAGCACATCTCCCACCAGGCTTGATCCAGATATGTGCCTGTTCCCTCTGAAGCAGAGAGGAAGTCCAGGAATTGACATGTCTGTGTGGGTGATGATGTGAAGGCATATTTAATGGCAAATAAATACGGCCTTAGCAAAATGCCTGAGTCACAAAAATTTGGCATCGGTACATTTTGGTTATTACCGTAGCATTCTTTTCTCTATCCTGAACCCAACCCCACTTACGTCTGCCCCAGGGTGCTCATGGTGCCTCGCTGTGTGTAGGTCCTATTAAAAGTGGACTGTGCTTGGCCACACAGTAGTATTAATATAGTCTTTGTTAGAAATAGCTAATAATTAGGTCAGGCTCCCATCTGTAATCCTAGCACTCTGGGAGGGTGAGGCGGGAGGATTGTTTGAGGCCAGGAGTTTGAGACCAGCCTGAGCAAGAGTGAGACCCCGACTCTACAAAAAAAAAATACAAAAATTAGCTAGGCCTCCTGGTATTCACCAGAGTCCCAGCTACTCAGTAGCCTGAGGCAGGAGGATAGCTTGAGTCCAGAAGTTTGAAGTTGCAGTGAGCTATGATGATGCCACCGTACTCCAGCCTGGGCAACAGAGCAAGACTCTGTCTGGGAAAAAAAAAAAAGCTAATAATTAGAATATATTTTAATGTTATTGTTAAACAGGTAATTATTGTTCATATGCTCCCTGTCTTTCTTTATATTATTTTCAAAGTATAGAAAATACATGCTTTCTGTAAAATATTAAATTGCTACAGAAGGGGATATAGTAGAAATGGAATATCCCCTTGTATCTTCTCTTCCGCTTCTCAATCACACTCTCTTTCCCAGAAGTAATCACTTTTAAGAATCGGTGTCAGTGGTCTATACTTCGTTTTTGGCTGTTGTTTCTGACTTTCTCCTTTTAATTAGTTTAATATTTCTTAGCATGGCTACTAGAAACTAGATGAACACGTGTAGAAAGATTCCTCTTGAATGCATATATTTATGTGAATAGTGGAACAGGTTTGGTCAGGGTAAAGAGCTGTGTCCTATGTGAATTCTGGCTTCTTTTGAAAGCTTTCGATTAATTATAGCAGGCCAGTGTTTCCGCAGTTACCGTGGCTATCTCAAAGCTAACTAACACACAGATTGGCTTTACAGATCATAACATTGGGTATCAGACTTTAAGAAAGATTGTTTTAAAGGTTTCCTTGTATTCTCTGCTAGAAGAAAGATCCAACTGGGAGAATAAGAATAAGATAAAGAATCTAAACTGACACCAAAATGAAAGCCTGTGTGCTGTGGGAAGCATTCAAATAATTTTTTAATGAACTGGTTCCTTTGACTTATTTTAAGATCTATATGTAGGGGGAAATAAATGCATGACAGGAACAGAATAGATGGGAAAAAATTAAACAATATTCTGCCCCATTAGTTATGACTGACAAGGAAAAGATAATAGCCAAATCGTAAATGGAGTTTGTTAGCAGACGGAGATAATGATAATGAGACTTTTACAAATATATCAGGGAAGAAGTAGATAAAAGTTTTTTAAAAAGTTCAGTAATCAGTAGAGATGGGCGTAACATGAATGCCTCTAAAATGCCTGAGATACTGGTGTTTAAATTCTGTCATTACAAAAAGAAAGAAAGAAGGGAAGTTTAAATCACTAATGGATAATGAAGAAAATTGCAAACATAGCTGCTAAAAATGCAGATTAGTGATTGTCCCGTACTTGGAAAATTTGAACTTAGATATATCAGCACATCTGGTTGACATGCCTCCTCTTGGGTAATACGAGAATTAGCTAATGTGTTTACCAAACCACTTATGATGCATAATTTTTATAAGATAATTGTGCTGATTTAACACGAACTAAATATCTAAATGCATCGCACTCTGGAGCTGCCAATTTTCAAGGAAGGAAAACAGAGAAACTGAAATAACAAATATCTGAAGCACATGCTCTAAGGTTTCATGCTTCAGATTGAACCCTTCCCACTTTAGCTCAGAAGGCCCACCCATAGTCAAAAAAGGCTATGTATGCATAATCCCTTATCTGATGAATTTAAGCTAAGAAAATGCAGGCACACTCTACATCTCATTTTCTCCTCATCTTTATTTACAAAAAAGGTGTTTCTTAATTAAATTCAGGGAAATAATGTGGTAGATTGTCTAGTCTCCAAAGCATGTCTCCATAGAAGGATCTATTGAAATAATGAGAGAAAAATAGTTGAGATTCTATTTATCTCTTAATATTCTAATTCTATTAATATATTTTTTAAAATGAGAAATAAATTAACCTTACTAATATTATACTTATTTTGGAGTGTTCCACAAAAGAGGAGATAGTCATAGAGGGTTGACCATTTGCTTGCTTTCAGCATCTTGCAACCTTTTATATTCAACCTTTTAAGTTGTTTTGTAGAAGGTATTACCTTGTTTGCATCTCAACCCTCAGATGGTAGGTGGGCTAGGAAGAATCTTTCAAAGATATCCCCACCATTAGTATGAGTTTATGTTTAGCTAGTTAAGAAGTAAAAATAGTGACAATCTAATTATCTAATTCTTGGACATAAAGCTTGGAAATTATTAAGAAGGCTTTTTTTTTGGAGACAGGGTCTTGCTCTGTTACCCAGTCTAGAGTGCAATAGCATCATCACAGCTCACTGCAACCTCCAACTCCTGGGCTCAAGCTATCCTCCTGCCTCAGCTTCTCAAGTAGCTGGGACTACAGAGCATGCCACCATGCTTTGCTAATTTTTCTATTTTTTTGTAGACATGGGATCTTGCTCTTGCTTAGACTAGTCTTGAACTCCTGGCCTCAAGCAATCGTCACGCCTCATTCTCCCAAAGTGCTAGGATTACAGGCATGAGCCACCGTGCCTGGCCAAAGGAGGTTTTTTGACATGTGAATTTACACCCATAACAAAGGTATTAGCTACTGATAATATGAAGTCATCATGATTTATGTAATGTTTATAAGTAATTTTATTTCACTTTATCTCATCCTTTAAATTTTCTAAATTTGTCACATTTATAAGATGTCTAAATAAGTATATTTTGGGAATGGTTGGTAAAAATTTATTGATAGCTTACAGAACTAAAAATGCTTGGAGATCACTATATATGTGAACATTAAAAAGCAATGCTACAGTGATTCTCCAAGGAGTGCTCTATAAAGTTTGTGTTTATTACCCTGTATGTCATATTTAGGTATAAATTTCATGATATACAGTTTGTGGTTACTAAGTTCCTGTGCCTTTTAATGAATTCTTCTACAAGTTGTTTACATCATTTTCTCTGTTCATCCATGGCGTGGAAGTAAAGGAAGATCAACCAAAAGCAAAGACTGTTTACTCAGAGCTTGTGATAGATAGCAAGGGAGTCAGCTACCATCGCTTGCGTTTTGGCCGAGACTCAAAGGCAGGCAAAGGACTGGGAAAGCTTTATAGTGGACAAAGGGGAAGGCTTCAGATATGTCCTTATTGGAGGCTGTTGGCCGGCTAAATAGAAGTGGGGCATCCTATGGGATTGGTTAGGGGTGCATATTTGGCTTTCTCTGATTGGTCCTAAGTTGGAAATGGGGACACAAATTAGGGAAGCTGTCAGTTGCTAATCAAGTCCTGGCCATTATGGGCTAATTGTTATAGAATTTATTGTTTAGCTTTCTGGGTTGTTGTTGGAGATAGCAGTCTGACTTCCCAGAAATCTGACTTACAGCAGGCTGGCTTTTTGGGCCACTTGTTGTAGATAAGCAGTTGGTTTCCTGGGCAGTGGCTGCAGGTTGTGGGTCAGAATTCTATTTTTATATGTGGTCTGGCCATTGTCTGTTTGTATATTTAGTCTCCCAATACCTATTTAATTTTATGATGTTTCTTCGACTACTCCACTTAAAAATGCCTTCTGGGATATCACACTGACACTTTCTATTCTGACAATTTGTTGAAAATTACACATAATGATTTAAAATAATTGGAAATATCCTCCCATTCTACCTTCTGAATGTTGCAAAATGATAATATTTTGCAACATCTGGGTGCTGTTGGGTGTGTTAATTCTTTCTGGACTTTGGGTAAGTGGATCCATCTGTAAAGGGAGAGGCTGTGCTCCTGAGGACTGGGGTCTTTCTAATGCTGGGCTTAAGAACAAGTGTGCTAAAGCAATTCCACTCAGAAGTACCCAGCTTCAGCTATGAGAGGTTCATCCCCAAAGACAGACTTCTCATTTTCTTAGAATGAATGTATAAAATTGAGATAAAAATTATATTCCTTATTAAGAAAGAACATTTTTAAAACACCAGTTTTAAAGTCTATTGAAATCACTGCACAAGTTGCTTCCTAAAGTATTGATTAAATTTTATTAAATATATTATTAATAAAAGTTTTGAGTAATACTTGCACATCACAGGGAATTTAGAACAAACAGGACAGTGAAAAGGAGATAAAAAGGATCACCCAGAGTTTTAAAACCCAAAGGAATAAAGGAATTTAGTGTTATTTGGGACTATTTCCTTCCAGTCTTGTCTTTTATTTTCCCCTAAGTAAGGAATTTTAAAATAACATGTAAACAGAGCCATATTGTTTTTCCAAAGAGTTTTTTTTTTTTTTTGTCTTCTTACTCACTACATCATAGAGTGTTCTGTTTAAAAAGAGAAAAGAGTTCTACAAAGCATTTCCTGGGATTCTGCCCCATTCATCTTACACTCCTTGTTTAAGTGAGAGAACAAGGGGAGAAGGTAGCAGTTCCAGTTCACCTACTAGAAAGCCACACTGAATTCCGCTACAGTGTTTCTGTTCCCCCACTGGTAGACTCAGGAGGAGTTAAGGGGAAATGACGTGATTAGCCATTTATCTGTATAAGCCAACCAATATATATATATATATATGTACTCTATTACAGCATTCTGTTATAGAACAGGCTTCCCTGTTCTATACCCTCTCCTAGCATTTCCACAGTGGCATTGACCATGAAGTTGACTAGCCTGACATTACACAAAAGGAAAGAGAAAATTGTGCATTGATTCAAGAAGGGGGTGGAAATGTATGTAGGAAGACATAAGTATAAGCTTGTATAAGCAAAAATATTTTGTTACTTAATTCAAACTTGACATGATGTCATTGAACATAGTGTGAATTTTGTTTTTGTTGGCATTTTTAATTCATGTACTCCCCTAACTTCTTTTATCCCTCAGGGTTATTTCTAGCTACTCCGAGATATGCAGGGGTGGTAAGAAGTTTAGAAATGTTGAATTTTAGTTGCTGTGAGTTTGTCCATCAGCCATGGATACAGACTTCTCAACACTCAGGGGTCTGTAGCTTTTCACATCCTTATCGGTGCTCCAAGGGTATGGCCAACATCTATCAGTAGCCGTAAAGAAGGATCCATTCTTCTCTGTGGGCCAGATATTACCTCACCAGTATCTCTCTGAAAGAGAGTTTAAGTAGTGATTACTAAAACTCTGTAGAGATAGGATAGGGCAGGATAAAGATGGGTTGGTGGATTAAGTATCATACCCGAGTCAGGTTACCTAGCATAACACAAGAGACCTCACTACCAAAGCATTAAGTGGGGAGACAGGATGAGGGGGAGAGGGTCTGAAAATTGCAGAAGTGAATTGCATGGAAATTTTGATCTTTTGTTATGCATAGATACAAAAGGAACTTCTGAGTTATGTTTGTCACCCAAGAGTCAATAAACATCTGACCTCTGTTCATTCTGGGCCATCAGTCTTAATACCAAAAGGTAAATGTCAACTTAAGGCAGCAACTGCAAATGCGTCCCACAGTTCTGTGCTTCCTTTCTTCTCTGATGCTCACCCTTTCTTTGCTTTCCACAACCCACAGATGGCTCCTTTATAGAAGCCCTTTCCCTCACTTCAGTTCCCTTTCCCCTTCATCTCCTGCATTTCCCGGAGTAGGCCACTCCTCAGCATAGACATAATGATATTCAGAGAACCCTTTTGTACTTTGCCAATTTTGCAACCTATCTGCTTGCTTCATGTCAGAGCTTTGTCTCTATTGATTTCTGCCGAGGTCTTGAAGGCTGAGATGATAAAAGGGGAGTGGAGCTTTCGACTCTGGACTGTAGTTAGAATTTATCTAAGTTTTGATACCTATCTGTGGTCTATTTGAGATCTATTTTTCTTTCCTCTTTCTCAATATTTTTACCTTATTTAATGTGAACTATTAGTAAAACTCTTGACTTTGATCATATGATAAGAGAGTGCTTGCACTCTTCTTGCTCTGGGAATGTAAAGAACAAAGCTTTTCTACACTGACAGACCGTGAAGAAGGCCCTGCCCAAATCATTTCTCACCTTATTAAGCCATAAGAGGTTCTAGAAAGCTGTTGTAGCCTGGCAATTCTAAAAAGAGGTTCCATGAATATTCAGGAAGATTGTCCTACTAAGATAACACTGATCATAAGTATTTTACATGTTAGAATATTATTAACATCTTTTATTCAGATTATATTCCATTACATTCATGTTCCATAATTTGTTAAATATTTCAAACCCTATTAGGTTGTGGCCAATTAAATTATTATAGATAAGACTGCTATAAATATCTTGGTACATAGTATTTTTAAATTTAAGGTTAAGATAGCATCCTAGAAGAATAAAGTTTTCTTTATATATAAAAAGAGATTCTGCAAACACATAGTCCTTTTATCTTCTTATTGATCTTTAAAAATCTACATAATGTATTTTTTGGTGTTATGTTATTAAAAATAATCCAATTAATATTCACTTCATTATAATGCCAAGGGATAATGAATACTTATTCTCTCCACTTTGTCTTCCTATTTGTTTGTGTTAATATTTAATAGAACATGTTGGTGAAACTTAATATCTTGTTTATTCAATTAAAGGTACATACTTTTAATTGAAAATTAGTTAATATGGCAGGTTAATAGTGAAATGTTAATTTGAAGGTATAAACTGAATGATGTGATTACTTTTTAAAATATATTTGCTGAACTGCTTATGAACCAACAATATATTAAATTTTTTTTCCAAAAGATTACACCAATGGGAAATTTCAAAATATGAACCAATTTATATAAAAATAGAAATAAATTAAGATTATCTTTTAAATCATCTATAAAATAAATAAATTATTATTACTTCAAAATTTTTTATATACATGAACACTTTTAGTGAAAGGGCTTAATATCTGCATATTTTTTAAGAAATCAGTTTAATTTTTGAAACATCTGGCGAATAAGTCTAGAGAGAGGTAAAGTAAATCATTCTCGGGTTTTAATTTGACATCTCATCAAATATTTAATGATCATCTGTGTTGTATGGAATACAAAGAAATACAAGGTAAATTCACTGTATTCAAAGAATAATCTAGATGAAAGAGGCAAACAAATAGTGAACATGTAAAAAGTAATTTATCTGAACCTCAAATTAATTGGAGAATTGGATTATATGCATGTCACAAGTCATAATATACAAATAACCAAAATTTTAATCAAATTTTTGTGATGAGATATAGTTTGATAAACACCTTAACTATTTGGGGAGTGAGCTAGGGAGTGTGTCTAAGAAAACTCCTGAAAAAAAAAAGAAAATTGTTATTCTATCAAAACTTTCCTTATCCGTGGAGAACTCATGGAAAGAATATATAAAACAAAGCTTTCCTACATGGACAGACTAGAAGGGTGTCCTCCCCAAATCACTTTTCATTTCATTCAGCTATAGAAGGTTCTAGAATGTTGCTTCAATCTGGTAATTCCACAAGGAGTTTCCACAAATATTCAGAAGGACTATCTTACAAGTATAGCATTGACCCGTAAGTATTTTATGATCTGTGGTTTCTCCAAATCAGTTTGGATCACACGAGTAAGTGAACGATAAAAATGGTAGACTGTCTTCACAGAAATATAGAAATCTGAGAGAGGTTATTGCAGTTTAAGCAAAAGTACCATGAAATTTATAAGATAAAACTACACAATCATAAAAGGCAAACCCAATTTTCACTGAGTATGACGGTTTGAATCCTCTGAGAAGCAGATGCCAAGTCAGAATTGGACATTCTGGAGATATATTGGGGAAAATGTCTGTGAATGATAAAACAGATAGGGGGCAGATATAAGTGGAGAGAACCTTCAGACCACAGTAAAGGTTTGCTGTCTATGATAGGAGAAAGGAGGGAAAGATCAGTTTGGAATACCGTCAGACTAGAGCGTACCTCTGAGAAAATCTCACCCGGGCATAGAGCCAAATCAAGGCAGAGGGGGACTGTACCAACTCCAACCATAAAGAACAAGGGCATGTTTAACTGCACATGATGAGTTTGTAGTTGCAAAAGGTTATAAAGGGAAATAAAATATATTTTAAAGATAGATAATTGGGATTTCAATTTCTGACAATATATGGCAGACTAGATGACATAAAAACAACAATAACAACAAATCCTGGGCTATAAAACAGCCGAAAATGCTTGAAAAATATAACAAATATATTTCCAAATGAAGAGCTCAACATTTAAGAAAGTCAAGAACATCCTAGGAATCAAAGATGGAGGGAAACCTGAGAAACTGAGCTGAATATGAGAGTTGACTTTTGTCTGCCTTGGGATCGAGGTGAGCGCTGGTTCTGAAAACTATGGGCATGTATTTTAATGACCAACAGGAAAAAAATAAAAGCTGAACCTCTGGTCTATGCAAGGAGCAGAATTATAAGAGAAACTGACTTTATGCCAAATCCCATATATAGGAGCCTAACAATAACTACCCAAATGACAGTGGTATGGCAGAACCAAGTAAACAAAGAAATGAACACCAAATCAGAAAGCCACCAGCCAGTGTAGGGAGAGGGGAAAAAAAAATCTTTTTTTAATTGAGTTCTGGGTGGAGGAAAAAGTGTGATTTCATAACTATAGGTCTACATTCAAATGGGTTTTTACACCAGTTGTATGATTTTGTAATCTGCAAGCCAAGAATTTATGATAAGAATTGATGTGTCTGGCAGTATCTCTTGGTGGTCTGACAGAAGCAAACATAAAGTATTTGTAGAGGGACATAGTATCAACCCATCTTCTCAGTAATCCCATCTATAAAGTCCAACTGGACATGAGTTTATAATCCAAAATTATAAAACACACAAGAAAAGAACACACCAAAAACAAAAATTAAGAATTAGCGGATCCAACTAACAGATGAATTAAACTCTCAAGAATTTGAGGGAATAGAATTAACAAAGGGAGACTTTAAAATAAGTAACTTTAAAATGTCTAAAATATAATCCATACCATGATACTTCATGATAAAACATTGTGAAGTACAGGAAACCATCAACTTCAAAGGAGCAATCTTAAAAGTAGCCAGAAAGAAAAGATATGTTACTTAAAAGGGAATGACACTTAGTTGGCAAACTTCTTGAAACTACCAGTGGAGGACATTCAAGAAAAGCACTGCAAGTATAAAGAATAAAATAATAAATGAATACAAATATGACAGTAAATAAATGTAAACAGCCTAAACTTGATAGTTAAAAGTCAATGACTTTTCTGATTGCATTAAAAATACCAAACTAGATATATGTTGTTTACAAATGACATTTAAAACATAAAGACTGGGAAGACTGCATGGAAAGGAATGGGAAAAGATACACCACAGAAACATTAACCCAAGTAAGCCAGTGTAGCTATATTATTTAGCTCAGACAAAATAAGCATCTTTAGGGATAAAGAGATTACTATATAATGATTAGCATTTTAATTTACTAGAAATTCTATCATTCTATATAATAGTCCCTCACAATAGAGTCCCCAAAATTTCACTCACTCATTTATTTAATATTCATTGAGAGGATTCCTTTCAGAGTGAGATGGGATGCCTTTGAGCAAAGGTGTGACACGGAATGACTTTTGTTTTAAAAGACTCATCTGGACTGTGGGGCAGAGTGTAGACTGTTAGGAGAGCAAAGCAAACAGACCAGTGTGCATGCTGTTTCTGTAGCTCAGATGAGAGATGGTTGTGGCTTAGCCTACTGGAGTTGATGAGAAGAAACTGGATTCTGGGTAGATTTCAGAGTAGAATCCATGAGATTTGGTGTGAGAGAAAAAGAGGAAAGAAGAGTAATAACCTTGTGCTTTCAAGTTTGAGAACTGAAAAAATAGAGTTGTTAGTTACTGAGATAGGGAACACCTTAGAAGGAGGAGGAATGGGTGGGAAAATTAGAAGTTGGACATGAATACCTAGTAAAGAAAAAATAATATAATGTAAAGGAGCAGAGGATAACGTAATAATCATAGTGTGGGTTGTAATATACTTTTCCCATTAATGGGTTGATCAAGTAGACAAAAATTGGAGTATAAAAGATTTGAACAGTGCAGTTAAGAAGTTTTATTTAAATATTATACATAGACTTTTGCAAGCCATAATGTCTTTTTAAACATGCACACAACATTTTTAAAAACTGCTCATGTACTGGACTATAAAACAAGTCTCAACAAATTTCAAAGAATTGGCCATCTGCAGACTGAATACTTTAACCACAACACAGTCAAGGAATAAATCAATAACAAAGGAGACCTCAAAGATAACTAAAAGAAAGATAGCAATGGAAAGAAAAGGATTATAGAGAAATAAAGTATCACTGACAGTATTTCTGAGAAGCTGTAGCTGTATCTGGACAAGCTCAATGTCTTCGGTTATACTCGTGGGTAGGATGGCCTTTGTATCTTGTCTGGTTCTTGAATAGAAGTTCCCTTCAACTAGGTCAGTTTTGGTCCTCTCCAGGGACTTCTGAGAATTCCTTATAACTTGGGCAATTTATTTAAGGGTGACTCATTTCTTGGAATCTCTAAATCTCTCAAGATGTTCCTTTTTTAAAAAAATCATCCAAAATCCACATCATTTTAGCTTTCTGAAAGTAGTGATGGCTGTTGGGCCCACCAGCCTTGTTCTGGTGAGGCCTGAGCACCTGGATGGTTCTGGAGACGCTGGAGCCTGTCCCAAATTTAATGAGATGGCAGGAAACAAGGACCTCCTTGGGTTATTCTGCTCTAGGTGTCAAGGACTTTTACTTCCCTGATGTGTAACTGACTCACATAGTTGTGTTAGAAATAAGCCGGTCAGGCCTTGCATGACTCCTTTAAGCTACTGCAAGCACCCCAGACACATGCCCCAGCGATTCGCAGAGCGTTCCTGCAGCTTCCTGCGATGCCTGGTCCTCTTTCCGAACTTGCCCCTACTCTGCTCCAGCTCATGTGTTCTGCTTCTGATCTTCCAGGCTTTAGACTTCTCTCCTCCTAACCCACAGAGTGACCTTGACATATCCATCGTGCTCTCACATGTGACCTTGACATATCCATCAACTGACTTCATTTGTTTTCCTGGCTCTTCTGACAATGATTTTTATTGTTCCTTTTTACCGTGTGTTTCCTTTGTTAAACAGCTCTCTCTAGGTTGTTTCAGTCCAGTTCCGGAATCTGTCTCAAGTGCTGCTGGGACCCGGGCTGTGAAAGCACAGTGCTCACCATAGACAGCCTGGGATCGGGACCTGGGCAGGATGGGATACTTTTTCTATAGTTTTCTAGTTAGTGTGAATTTTTCCCGCCTATAGAAGTAATAAGTAATTATAAGAAATGTGAAAAATGAAAAGATTATAGAGAAGAAAATAAACAGCACTTGTAATTTGGATACCCCTTGTTCAGCGGGTATCCCACTTCTAACATTCAGGGGATCAGCATTTTGGTGCTTAGCGTTAGCAGTTCCTGCTTAAAATTTCTATGCTTATAAATTACTAAGGCACAGATTATTAAAAGAATTTAATTATACTCTACATACAGAGCTTTAATTTACTTTTTTCTCTAACATAAACGAATATTACCCCAAGTTCATAAAAATCTTTATAAACAAAATTTTAAATAATTATTTGTAATTTAAATGATAATATGTAAGCATATGTGTAGTTGTTAAACTTCATATTTCATTCACTGTTTTTTACTTGTGTTATTTGTTTTTTTCCCTGGAAGGCTTGTATCCTTTCTGATAAAACAATGACATTTGCTGGTATGATTTATTTCTTGGTATCACATTTTATGAAGTGAATGTCTTACATTTCTAATTATTTTTCTTTAAAAAAAATTGCAAGTACTGAGATTCTTAAAGGCAATATAATTTTACCCTTGTAGAAGGATTCAAATTTTTTGAGTTTCTTAGCATGAGTGAATTAGCTTTGGATATTTTTAAAGTCTCAGGGTCTTATTAATTTAATGGAATAACAAGGAAATCTGCAAGTCCTTCAGGGATAAGACTTACAATATTTCAGGAGGACCAGAAAAACAAAATTTCAGCTTCACTTCCCATTTCTAAGGATAGTAAAACTCACACTTCGAAAAATGTTCCCAATGCTATCAGACCAACAAACATCTTCTTCTATAAACTATTAAAAACTTAAACAGAATAGTTATCTTTTTCATCTCTTTACCTCCATAATATTCAGTCCACACACCGTCATTTGTTGGTTATGAGTTTTTGAACAAATGATCAAATCTCCCTAGTCCTCAGTTTCTTAATGTGTAAAATGGGATAATAATTGTACCTTCTTCATTGGATTGTGGTAAGGTAAGGATTAACTGTATTATGCACAGTGGCCAGCCTCACTCATTCAATTTTAGATATAATTGATATTATTGCTATGAGTGGAGAAAACAAAACATGGCATTAGTAGTTAATATTGTGGACTCTGGTATAAGGCTAATAATTGCTTCAAACCTGGCCTGCCACTTACTAGTTCTTGGACTTGGAAAATCATGTAACCTCTTATGCCTCAGTTTTCTCATCTGTAAGAAGGATATAATAATAGTATCTATCCCCTGGGATTTTTATGAGGATTAGTATCTTAATAATGTAGAAAGTATTGAGAACAATGTCTAGCTATATAAGTGATGATTTAAATGAAATAAAATGATAATACATATTTTAAGCAAAAAGTGAATGGAGTAATTATAGAACACAACTCATTCATGTCACCCTTGTTTCCTTACATGTGTCAATATTTCTTTTTCTCTGAAGTGTTTGGTAACAAGCAGAATTGCATAATCTGAGATTGTTAGCCTGAAGGGTCCTCAACTTGACCAGTATCTAAGGAGGCACTTGTGGTATTGATAGGGTGGAAAGTTAATGCTTGAGAATCATCACCATCAAGATGAGTCAGCTGATGCCTACTTTCAGGTTCTTCAGTCGAGCCCAAGAACAGGATAGAAGTGTCCTGAGTGGGTGGCCTTCTCTCTATGTGTTTATGGGACTGTTACCACTCTTTCAAGTGCAGAAAAGGATTAGACAGATGAATATGCTTTCAGAGCCTCAATGTCTTGGACTGTCCCTGGGTAAAAAGGAGTTCACACAGAAATGAAAATAAAGACAATCCTACTCCATTCCTCCTACACTAAATCTTCCTAGGGAATGGCTCAATAGGTTAGAAGACTTTCAAGCAAATGAAAATTATTTTCCACAAGGCAAATGAGCATTTTGATTGTCTCCCTTTGTTTTAGAATTATTAAGAGTTCTTTAAATGGGGTCCAAAGTGCAGCGAAACATAATCATCCAACTTGGAAGGCAGCCATGGAATGGGATGACTGAATAAATAGTATCATCTAGCATCGTTTATCTCAGGGTTTAGTGGGAATTGAGCAAGATTGCGGAGGGATTTCTTGCCAAAATTTAAAGTTAAACCCAAAGAGAAGTCAGTACTGCTCAGGGGCCATTGCTTCCCATTATGAGCTTTGGATATTATTTAATTCCACTGATTATTTTTAAAAATTATACTTTGAATGAAGGTAGGCAGAGTGGGTTTGAACATCTATAATTTGAAAATTCTGGAAATACGATAGTGTGGCTATGAGTATACTTTTGCTGCTGGCCTTTTCTTCAATATATTACTCTGCTTACAAATTAGGGCCACTAAAAATTACTTGCAGTAGAGGCAGTTGATTCAGGTGAGACTGTGGATACCTCCGTCAGCCTTTGACAGAGGACACAAACTGTAATTCGGAACCTGTAATGTAAACCTTGAAACAACTGAGTAACTTAACAGACTTGAATCAAGCATAACAATGAAGTGGTTTGAAAGGGTTGGTCTCCCCAAAATGTCACGTTCCACGGAAGAATGCTTTCTCTGTTTGATCTGTCACTAGAGCTCTCAAAACATGACACTCCTTGAACACAATATACTTTGATGATAAACTAGATTAACTTTCCCAGTACAAGGGAAAGGCCACCTGTTGCCAGAATGGCCATATTCCTCGTTGGCTGTCTTGTAGCTGTCATCACTTCAATGCAATCTGCAGCCGACATGCTGGAATATAATGAATATGTCAGGAGTTGGAGGTCAGCCATCCAAGTACATGAAAACTTGGCTCGCCTACAGTGTCAGCATGGAGGCCTCCCCTATCATCTTGTGCAAAGGATTTCTGCACCACTTGATTTGTTTGCACAGGGTTTGTTGCTGTTGGATGAGGTGCATTTCTGAGAGGCTTTTTGACAGCCCATTCAAATATTTTCAGTGTGGAAAAATAGGGCTTCCGGTTTCAAGCTCTTCAAATAATAGGCGTTGTAAAATGGTGTGGGAGCTGATGGCGGCGGGGGTCTGTTGTTGGTTCTTAGTGTAGAAACATCCACAGAGACTGTTAGAAGTGTTTTGGTTGGAGTGGAGAGGAGGACTGTTTGGAAAATCAGCTACTGAAGAGATCTCAGTGCTTCTCAATCCTAACCTTCTTCTACCTTAACTTTCAGTGGTGTTGGGTCAGGTGGGCCACAAACTCTAGGTACAGGAAAGTGTAAGATAGTGCATCATATGTATTTATATGTCACACATTTGTTGCATAGAGAGTATAATATTGTGTTAGTTTTCCCAGGTCATGATACTGAGGAACAATAGGAGGTTTCTGTTCACTCACGGCATGTTTATTCTTCCCCTCTTTCTTCTCAAAGTAAAGTCTGCTTTAGCTAACAGCATCAGGAAGAGGTCCTCAGAAGTCTTAGTATGATTAAAGAATCACGAATAGTTCCATGAAAGTAAGAGAGCCTAAAAGCAGTCGCAGCTGTTGTTAAATGCTCGTCCCGAAGAACCTACAGCCTTGGGCCACATGTGGCCTACTGGATCCTTGAGTGCGGCCTTTTGACTGAATCCAAATTTTACAGAACAAACTCTTTTTAAAAAGGGATTTATTCTGTGAAGTCTGGATTTGGTTGAGGGGCTGTACTTGGGGATCTGGAGGGCCACATGTGGCCTTGAGACTGCAGGTTCCCCGCACCTGCCCCAAACCTTTAAAGGCCAGCTGAAAGGAGAATTCCGCAATTGGCTAGGGCAGAATTTCTCAGCCTCGGTACTCTCGACATTTTTTATCAGATACCTGTTGGGGGCAACCCTGTTTAGCAGCATCCCTGGTCTCTACCCACTAGATGCCAGTAGCACCTCCCCAGTCATCACAATCAAATTATCTCCACATGTCCCACACCGAATATCCCGAATGTTCCCTGGGACCCTCTGTGGGCAAAATTGCCCCCGGCTGAGAACTACTGACTTAGGGGAATACTAACACCTTAAAAATATATTACATTGCACTATCATACAGAAGCAAATCATATGCAGAAACCCATCCTCCTAACTTTACCTCCCCAGTTTTAACATCAAAATATCATCTGAAAAGGAGTGGGAGGCTTCTTGCACTCTATACCATAATTCATATTCGTATATCCTAAGAGTGTGGGTTGGGGTGGCCAAGGGTGTAAGATCATCCTCTGGCTGATTTTGGTAATTGCAATAATAGCTCTCATTTATTGAGACATCAAGCCCTGCGCTAAATCACTTCTATGTGTGATTTCACTTGATAGTTAAAATAAATATAGAAGTTGACTGTATTATCATCATTCTTTCTTATCCAATGAGTGCACTGAAGTCTGGAGCATTTAAAGTGCTTTCCCAAGCTTGTACCCTTTGTAGGTGGCAGAGCTTGTATTTAAATCCAGGCAGTCCCTCTCAGAGCTGATGTTGAAATACTTACACACAGTCCTCTCTCTGTGGACTGAATCACAGTAGGAGGAACCTGCTCCGTGGACTGACTGCTACTGTCCTCAAGAGCCGATGCAGAGCAGATTTCTTTCTCGCATTCTCACGTAATTTAGGCCTCAGTGAGTCACATCCCATAATCGTTTTATGAGAACAAAGTGGCAAATAGCTAATTTAAAATTATCCCTGTCAAAAGAAGATAAGAAAATTACGTGTGGGTTTGATAAAAAACATTTTATATCTCTTCTAAAACACTTGTTAAATTTTATCGAGCTGTGACCTTATAAACTTAGACCTATAAGGTATCGGCAAGCTGCACGCTCTCTAGAAACCCGGCTCCCCACTCGGTATTCACTTGGCGTTAATTAACTCAATGTTTAATTTTCGCTATTTGTTTCCATCATCTCTAACATTTTCTATACGTGGTGACAAGGAGAAATATCTGACTACTGCGTTACATTTTTTCTCTCTTGCCTTGCTAGAAGAGGTTTAAAAACCGGTGAAATGCTCAAAAGTCAAGATTGAACAAAACAAAATGAAAACAGACACCAATTAATCCACAGCCTGGAAAATGAATTAACAAATTTACCCTCATCTGTGTTTTTTTTTTTTTTTTTTTTGGTCCAGTGCCAGAGCTCCTTTCTCCCCGCTTTGTTGTTTATGTATCCTTTTAGCTATCCCTCAGTTTATCTTCATTTATCCCGTTACCATTCCCCCAAACTAAACATAAAGGTAATATAAGAAGAATCTTTTCTTTTAGTTTTTTTTAAAATAAATCTGTGCATTAGGCCATTTCTTCATTAATACTTAGTAGACACTCAGTAAATGTTTACTGTCTTACAGAGCCCAGTTGACAAATCACAGTAGGAAACACATCAAGACAGGAGACAGACAGAACAGCCATATGGAAAATAGCTATACTGCCATTAAATGGTGGAGGACAGGAAGGACAGTAAATCCTTAATACCGTATGTAACTGGCTCCTTTTTAAGAACTCTTTATCGTGGAGAATTTCAAACTTATACAAAAGTAGGAAGAATAGTAAATGAACCCTCATGCACTCTGCCATCCAGCCCCAAAAGTCATCAAACCATAGCCAGTCTTGTCTCATACTGTTATTAGTTATCCATTGGAATGAAATGAATCATCACCAAATTTAACTGCTTAAAACAATATACGTTGACTACTTCACAGTTTCTGTCGATTAGGTCTTTGTATCGGGCTTATTTGGCTACAGTCGCCCCAAGCCTCACCTTGGAAGGTCTATTTCCTAGCTTACTCAGGTGGCTGTTGGCAGGAGTCAGTTACTAATGAGCTGTGGGTGCAGACTTCCCTCCCTCTCTTTCCAGGGACTGATAAACATTGATTTTTAAAATAGTATTTTTCACAAATTGAAATCAGGATGTGTCTTATCATCAAAGGCATTGTGTAATTTCTTAGGTGACAGTTATACAGTTGTCTTTGCCTCAGTGTGCACAAATTTGTCTTGGCTATTTATATTGTTGTCACTTCCATTGAGTTATATCCATTGTTGCTGTGACTTGTGTTAGTTATCATATTTTTTTTTCAGAAAAGATTATACCATGATTATGCAATGAAAGGAAAGGTCATGTTTATGTAGAAAAACACAGAAACAGAAAGAACAGAGGGGTATAAATTTGATGCCTTCATGACTGGACCGCTACAACCCCTTGATATTTGAGACAACAAACTAAGTAAGGACATTTGAAGAAGGAGTGTGTGTCCTGATGTCTGAAAAGATCAAGGAAGTACCAGTATCAATACTTGCCGACTGGGTGTCAGTCAGCTTTTTGGAAGAAAATTCCATAGTCAATAGTGGAGCACTCTTTTAAATTATAGTCAAGATATATATTACTATTATCTTTCAATAAAATAGTATAGAAAAACATAAAAATCAATGACTTTGAGTATAAAAGTGATTTCTGCTGGATTTTTTTCTTAATCCTTTTTTTTCCAAAATATTTATTGGCTTTGGGAAATAGTAAATTAAAACTATAAAAAACAACATTGCATAATGAACATTAACCTAATTAATGCACATGGAAAAGATTGGAAGGGAGTAAGTCAAATTGCTGCCAATGATGAGATTCTAAGGCACTTATTTTTTATTTCTATTTTATTCTTGTTTTCCTCAATTCTTTATAATGAGCGAGAATACCTTTCAAAATCAGAAAAAAAGCCCCCACAAAACCCAGTAAATATTATTTTTGTAAAAGTATCATGTCAGAACACTGATATGCCAGATTGTGGGATGACATCTGTAACAGAAGTTATGGCCGTCCCAGGCTTGCGGGGTGGGGTAAACTATATTTCTTGACTCTGGAGACCCTCAGTGGTCTTTTGTGGACCAAACTTGCCTTCTTCCTGCTTGGGGAGCACTCCCCACCCCCCGACTGTGGAACTGTTTGATACTGACTCATGAGGGATCTTCTCCCATCCTTGTTAATTGTTTTCCAGATAACTCAGGTGCAATGTTCTCCTGATAAGCTTGGAAAGGCTTTTGGGGTTCTTCATGTGAAGAATTTTCTGTAGAACCTTAGCCAATGGCATTTCAGCTAACATTTTCCCTTTTTGTGGATACACAGGAGTTTGTAAAAATAAGTTTTAAGAAATTGTTTCAATAAGGATAAAATTAAAAATCTAAATGATAAGAAGGCATTTTTATCAGTTTAATTAGCAGGGTTGTTTTATTTCCTTTGTGGTTACTAAAATAATTGTATATTTTTCGACAAAGTATTATCAGATTTGATGAAATGTATATAACAACAATACTAAAAAAAAGAAAAAAAACTTAAACTTTATCCTCTAGAGCTAAGATTAGGAGATTTGGGGATTTATCTCTTTCTTCTCTCATCATGTTTCTTCTTATTGATAATCCCACATTTCCTTGATACCAGACACAACAAATTGCTAGATACATCATGAACTTAATAACAGCTTTTCAGGAGAAAGAAGCACTTATAAAGTTACACCACTTTCTTCCTGATAGACATATATTGTTCAGTTCATAAATTTAGTTTGAGCCTAAGCTGTTTTGCGTCTAATGTCCAATGTCCTCCTGAGTCTATTTGGACACTATCTGTTGTACCGTGGTGACTTCCCCACTGCTCCTTGTAACCTGAATTTTATAATTTGTTCCTTTTTAGTAAGTTCAAAAACAAAAGACTAATTTCAAGGCATATTATAGTATTTTAGGCTTCTTGAATAGTTCCCATGTGGTTAAAATCATCATTACATTTTTCCCTCTTAATTGAATTACATATTGATGGACATTGAACAGTTTTTTGGAGTCAGCTGGGGATTTCTGATGGATGGTATCAGAGCGATAGTCCTTTGAGAGTCAAGACTAGGTATCATTGAACTTCATACTTTGGAGAAGCACATGCCCATTCTAAGAGATTGGGCAATTTCTACTGCCTTTGTGCTGCATAGAGCGTGATAATATTCTGCAAAGACAATAATCATTTGTTTCTCTGTTAAATTTTAATATGTACTGTTTGAAGACATTTTAAACAACAATTAGGATCCAAATTTAAAATAAGGTTCAACTGCACGCCGTGCTAACAACGCTTGTATCTCAGCTTAGGTGAGACTCAGATGAATCTCTAACCTTCTACACACATGCTAAATTTGCACATGTGCAAGCACTGACATCTAAGTCACAATTCCCTCCTCTGCCAAGTTTCTTTTGGCACTGATTATAAATTACATATGAATTTGAGATATGTTAAAATGTGAAAAGTTCTACATCCTAGACTTGATGAACTGCAGTAATAAATAACATTTATTGAGTGTGTATGATATGCTAGATACTTTACTTATGTTATTTTACTTAATCTTCATATGAATCACTCAATGAAGCAATACTGTTATTATCCCCATTTTACTGATGAAGAAAACTGAGTCTCAGGGAATTTAAGTCATTCACCCAAGTAACAGACAGAATTGAGTCAAAACTTGAATTTGAAAACATATATTCTCTTCTCTTGCCCAATTTCATCCCAGTAAAGTCTAACTGTAAGTAGAACATTCTGGGATAAAAAATGTTCTCTCTCTGTGCTATCCACTATGGTAACACTAGCTACCTGTTGAGCACTTGAGATGAAGTCAATGTGACCAAAAAACTAAACTTTTAATTCTATTTAATTTTAATTAATTTGATTTTAAATCGGCATATGTGGCTGGTGGCACCCATGCTGGATAGTACAGCACTAGAATGAAGGTCACTATATTCTCAGGAAAATACCAAAGAGTTAAGGGACACAGAGTTCACTTTTTGCTCTTGCAAAAAGTCATGTCTACACAAGTGCAAATATTCTGAAGTAATTACTTCTCTGGGACAATTTGACTATTTTCATTGCCTTTTGGAAGCTGGTCAGCAGATCTCTGCTTAAACAAAAAGGGACAGCTAGAAAAATTATCTTACCATGGCAAGGGATATTTACTCTCGATGTAGAGATGCTCCCTGCAGGATTCTTCTTAGGTCCACTGTGACCTTATTTTTGCTGGTGGTGTTATCAATACTTAACATTTGCAAAATACTTTATATTTTATCTACCAGTCCCCAATTATCTTATAAAACTTTTCCAGACATCCTATAAGGTAAGCAGAATTGGTATTTGTATTTCCATTTTACAGATCAGGAAATTCAGACTCAGAGAAGTTGCATTACTTGCCTAGGGTCACATGGCTAAGGAGTGACTTACTTGGAACTAGTATCTAGATCTTCTGACTTCCAATCTCTTGTGTTTTCTAAAGAGCTGGTTCTACACTCTTGGATTCAACATATTTTATTTAAAAACAAACAAACAAACACAAAACAAACGCTACTGATAAAAACTCATATGTTGGGTGGAGGTGATTCCTTGCAAGCTGGTGAAATAAGATGTTAACTAATGGAGCGTTTGTCCCTCCCAAGGAAAGGCTTTACCAATGGTTTGGGTCCCCTTCAGTATGCTCACGTTAGGTGACATCTCTGTTTCCAGGTTGACTAACTTCAGGTCCCACGGCTGTGGGGGAGGACCAGTTGCAGTGCCGCTAATTTTTTGGTCTTCTCTGTGGCCGTATGAGCAAGTGTTAGGTTTGCAGTTTGCAGAGAAAATGAATACGTCATAATCCCAATTCCTCCCTGGGTATTTTGGTTGGCTTCAAGTACCATTCCTTTTGTAATTAAGTGGGAAAGAGAAAACAGATGGCCACCTTGTCAAATCTTGTTTTCAAGTTAAATACACACAGCCCTCTTTCCTAAGTAGGATAATTCCTTTTTAATGGTAACACTTTAACACAGAAACACTGGTGGCTGTGGATAGGGTCCAGTGAATGCGTGTGGATTGTCTACTTGCTTGAACACTGCACTTGGAAAAAAAATGCCCTCGATTTTTGTGGACACGCCACTTGTAATCTTCTTTGTTGTCTAGAACAGTAATTATTTAGCTTCTCTGTTCTTTAGTATTCTTAGGGTTACACCTTCTGTGCATGTAGTCAGAGCACATGTATGGAGCAATAATATTATCTGGACACTGTATGGTGCCATTCAGCTGGAGATTAAAGGAACAGTGGGAGAGTTCCCCAGATGGTCCCACTGAATCCGCATTTTATTTACTTTTGGATATTGAGAAGGATCTGCAGAGGTGAAGGAATTGAATGACTCAGAAATTCCTCAATCCCTTTCATATCCACCGACTTTCTGGAGCAACGAGGACCAGTTAGTTAGGAAGGTCTTAGGTCCTGCCCACATTTTTCTCCCTATCTTGGAGAAAATAGAGAAAATACCATCAGTTTCTTTTTCCAAAAATTAAAAAACAGTATAGTGAGAATCCACTGAATGATGTCTTTTGGGCACAGTATGGCTCTCTCTAGAGTGCTGGTAGATCAATCCCTTTGTTAAAATCATGGTACCCCATGATTTTATCTCAAATACATATGTAGTCCCCCTGCTTTTTTGGGGAATGGTGGTGGAGAAATGAGAAATTGATCTTGTCTTTGTCTTTGCTAATTCTAAAGTCTCTCTTTCACTGCCCTCTACAAGTGCCTCCTTCTTCCTTCCTTGCCTTTTTAATGTTACACTCTCTGGAACATCCACACTATACAGACAGAGAAAAAACCTTGATTCAGTCTCTATTTTAGAAAAACATGATTTTTGTCTCTGCTTTTCTGGCAGTCAACAATGGTTTATTGAGTGCCTCCTGTGTGCTTAGAACTGTGTTGGGATTCGCCCCTTTGCCCTTAAGCAGAATACGTTGATTGTTAGAACCACTTTCAGTTAAAGCTTTAATTTAAAGTACAATATTATTTTTAAAATGTGTAATGTTCCTCTTGAATTTCTGAAGTCTTTTGCTTTCTGCCTACGTATTGGCTTGCGGGAAATTTTCTTTTTCTTTGTTTATTTCATTTTGCTGGAAGTAAAGGAGACAACTTTAGCTTGGTATTTTTGTGAAGTGTCTTTTAAAGTGTTTTGACATTGTGGTCGGTGGTCTGGTTAGTTTGTAAAGGATTTGTAGTTAGAAATGCTTTCTATCTAAAAATATACACTTTGAAAGATCAGCTAATATTATGTACACACCTTAAAAATATGCCGACATATAGCACCAGTGGACTTAGGTTCAGTTTGACTGAAAATCCTTTTCATTAGAACATCACATACCACTCACTCCCTGACTCTCATGCTCAAATGCTGGTTAACAGAGAAGACAATAAAAGATATAGACGTACAAAACTGTTTGATTTTGTATTCTGTGAACATATAGAACCTATATGAGTCTAAATTACAAAAAAAAAAAACAACCTGAATTTTACCATTGCTGGGCAAATGTTATTAGTTCAGAAATAGAGACCTAGATGCCAATTTATTGATGTTTAATTACATTTATTATTAATGAGTTAATTGTCCAAGAAGAGAATCCGGGTAATATGAGTTCCACTATGAATGAGGCCACACTGCCAAACAAATGGCTTTTTCACTGAATCTTGTTTCCCTCTACGGTTCTTAAGGAGGGTCCTCTTTGCATTATTCAATATTTTTGGCTTATTTATTATTCTCAGAGGAAATGCTGCACAAAACCACAAATATTTCAAATGTCACTGTTATCACTGAAATTACTCATTCAGACTGCAAATGAAACCAGGAATGTTTTTGCCATTTAAAATTTCCAGAAAAAGTGAACAAAGTACTGAGTCTTCAAGGTTAAGCAGGTGTGGTAAAAGCACATTCATTTGATGTTTATTTTGTTAATGAAAGATAAGCTTAATATATTTTACAGATTTATCTTTTCTTCTTCGTTTTGTTAGATTTTTAGTTGGTTCTCAGGTTTAAAAAGGAAATTATCAGGACATACTCTTCTTTAAGATCTGAAAACTCAGGAATCCTTGATTCAGTGAAATATAGCTTTTACTTTTTGATCAGTGCATTGGTCTATGTGATATCGGAGTTTAGAAGTTATATTTTATTGGAGATTGTTTTTAATAGTTTTAACTTGTTTGTTAATCTGGGACAGCTTAATGAGTTCAACTTTATATGTAAGACGACCATTTTCAAGTTCCTCAGAACCGGTTGCTAAGACTTAGGTCTCTTTAAAAATTCAGTTTTCACCCTTGGCCTTTAGACTTGACCTTTAAGTTCTAAAATGAGATTTTTCTTTTCCTTGTATCGTAGCTTCCTACTTTCTTTGTATGTGGAGATGGTCACAGGAATTCATTTTCTCTCCTCTTTGTATTTTGAAGATGATAAAAACATTATCTGTGCATAGTTTAAGCTCCTAGATTATTATCTAGAGTAATAATAATAGTCCATGGTATTTACTTGAAAAGATGCTATAAATTAAGAAAAATCTAATTCTGATTTCTTTTTTAATGGTTTTAAATTTGGGTACAGTCAGAAAATATCTGTGGGGTACTCTGTGGATGATGGATGATGGTTGCCAGCTGATTTCTGGCATTGACACCTTAATTTCCCTTTTGTTTTTCCTTTGCCTCCCCTTCATCTTCACATCCTGTAGTCACCACTTGCTGTCCCTCCCCTGATGTGACTGTGCATTATTTCATGCTCAGTACTGAATACTACACTTTGCTGTTAAGTCCAGTATTTAACTAAATACGAATGAGTAATGATCAGTGTCCACCTGAAAATTAAAACCTGCTATGGAGGGGTTGCAACTTGAAATCAACATTTATATCCCTTTAGGAAAATTGTTATGGAAATTTCTGGGATGTCTCCACGCTACCTATTTGAATTAAAATGATACTATAATCAATCCAGGAAAGGAAATCATCCTAAAATTTCATAAGATTAGAAGTTTAATCTTACCGAAAGAGAAAATTTCTGATTATTAAATTTGAAGAGTCCCAGCTCTCCACGTGAAGATTCTGCGCACTGCGTCTTTGGAGACCAGGGCTGCACTCAGCACGGTGCCTGCCACATGGTAAGTGCTCAATAGATATTTGTTACATTACAATGTAAAAGTTCACCTACTCCTAAAGCCATAGAAAGCTTTTCTAATTTTTCTTTTGCCATTTTAAAATAACGCAATGATTTATTTCCACTACGAAAAGAAATTTTTCTGTCTAAATCTAGCTAAAAATTTGATTATAATGGTGCAGTGAAAGTAAAGACTGAGAAAGAAAAAGAGAGGAAGAAAAGAGAAGAGAGGAAGGAAGGAAATGAAGACAGTCTGCATCCACATTTGGTCGCTGTCCTGAGATTAAGCCCAACCACATGAAAACCCAAAGGAAGCAGGCATCATTTAACATTCAACTTGCAATTCATTTTGTGACTCTATCATTATGCCAGCTCATTTGTCTGCAGTTTAAAATGTGTTATAAAGTCAAAACTTAGAAGTAAAATTCTTTCACTTCCTGATACTAGAGTGAGCGTAGTACATCTGCCTGTGTTGGATCATTTCTAAGCATTTCTCAAAGGTTAGTTCCACTTTGCCTGAAAGATCGTGTTTTGAAGCATCGGGAACTGTTTCATCAAAACTGTATCAGGTCACAATTTCTTATTTTAAATTCCCTATTGGCAGATATTACTGTTCAAAAGGTTTAACAATAGTCACCTTGCCGTATTAATTTTATTCCTAAAATGTCTCTTTGGTACATCCTCTTTTATCCATTCCTCTAGGCACTTTCTTTGTTTGTGTCCTTAACACCTCTCACCGGGCTTGTCACTAGGTCCTGGGTTGCCTCTGTCTCAATCTTTCCTAATTTAATTATTTCTTTAGGATGTTAGCAGGATTATTTTCCAAAGAAATAGGATAAATTGTGAATTTTTTTCTTCCAAAGCCTTCAGTGGTTTTCATTTGCTTACATAATAAAGTGTGGACCACCTGGCAAACATTCAAGCTCTTTTTTCATCTGTCTCCCAAATACCATCCCAGACTCCGCTTCTCCTTCATCCCACTGTGTCTGTTACATTTCTGTACCAGTGAAGCACGCAAATGTGCTGGATGCTTTCACATTTCTCTGTCTTTATTCTTGCTAATTCCTCTTCCTGAATGTCCTTGCTCTGCTTCTCCAGTTTTGGGAATCCCGGCTCAACTCCAATACCACTCCCCTCGTGAAACCTTGAGCGTATTCCCCAGCTATTCTCTGCATGGAGTAAATTAATATAATATTAGAGATGGGAAAAGGTCTACCCTTCAATCAGCCTCCCTTCAGGGATCATCCTGATGTTAGAGAGGCAATTTAGTTTTCAATGAAAGAAACAAATTAGGGTAAATAACGGAAATATTTATTGGCTCATGTAACTGAAAATCTAGTCGTTGAGCTGGCTGAATTCAGTGCCTGGCTAATGTTCTCAGGGATCTATTCCTCTTTACATTTCTTGGCTCTGATTTTCTTCATGTTGATTGCAGACTTAAGCAGACCCTACACTCATACATGATAGGGAAGTGGTTCTCAGAAGCCCCAGATTTAACTTGGTATTTTTAGCTTTCACTCTCAGAAGGAGAGAAATCCTTTGACAGCATTTGTGTCAACCCACCGTAGGACTTGGATTGTCGGGGTTCATGGTATGTGTCCACCTTGGGTCCTATTGTTAGTTCTGGGAAGTTCGGGTTCTCTGCTTGGCCAGTCTAGGTTATAAGCTCCCTAGGATAAAGGAGATGGGGTTACACAGTGGGAAGGAGCAGAAGAATCCTGTGGAGTGAGAAACAGTCTCTAAAGGAAAGTAATTTGTGTTCATTGCATTCTCTATGGAGTACTTTCATTTGTCCTCTGTCATAGCTAACTGTTCATTTGTATCTTGCCCTTTACTCCCAAGCTTCTTGAGGGCAAGTATCCACACACATGTAATAAGCATTAGCTGAATTCAATAAATGGAAGCTGAAGGAAGGACCTATCATGCAGATGACAAACGAAGTATCACCCAAAGTTGCCATTTTATTGGACAAATGTTCTTTCAGACCTTTCCAAAGCCTCATGAATAAGACTTGATACTTCCCAGTGATTAAGGGAAATTGGGGTTCACAGAAATGGTGGATAGGATTAATTTCAAGATGCAATCAATTTATTTAAAATATCAGACCCCAAATGCTTCTAGCTATGATTTGATTAGCAAAAACCATAATAAATTAAAAATTTCCTCTTTGGAAAACATATTGATTTTAGTAGAAAAATTTTGATGTAGTTTATTACCGTTGCTAAAACCACAACACTTAAAGCTTGTATTTTTAAATTTCTCATAATTTGGCAGTCGGTTTTGTTTTATAGTCTTAGAAAGTATGGGGTCTTGCCAAGTAGAGTTTTAAGATATTTAAAACGGAAAATTAAAGAATAGTTCCTTCTTTCTTTCCTTTTCTTAGTAACTTTAGATCATCTAAGAAAATAACCCTAATTTGCATTCTTTGCTCTAAATAGTCTACGTATTTTATTGTAGCATCATGCCAATGAAATAACTAGTTTAAATAAAACAGTTGATCACCTGTGGCCATGACATGGACAGTACCATATTGTGAGCCCCTAATGTGTATTGTTTCTTTCAATGAGCTTTTAATAAAGCGATTTCTAGGCTTGTTTTCATTAAGCCTGTGTTCTACAGGTTGTTTAGAGTAGAGGTTGTGTTCTGGATTTGGAACCAGACTTAACCTAATGTGAAATCTAACTCTGCCACTACTTAGCTCTGGGTGTTCTTGGTCAAGTCACTTAGGCTTCATGGATCACACATAGTTTACTGATCTGTAAAAGGAAGCTAATAATATCTGGTTTAGAGAACTGTGAAGATTAAAGGGAATGATACATTGTGTACAGAGTGCATGGCACACTGTAAGGGCTCCATAAACTAAAGGGCTATTATCACTGGCTGTTATTATACTGCTACTGGTGCTAATTGCTTTCAAGAAAAAGCAAAACTGGAAATCGCTGGGGAGGGAACATTTATTTGATGGGTGCTAAGTACTCCCGTTTAAAGTGGAAAATGTCTGTGGCATGAATGTTGGCATTTAAAAGACTGCTGATGAAATGCTTTCAGCCTCCCATGGACTGACGTCCCTGCTGCTTTGTCCCCGTGCCCCCGAATGCAGCTACCAGTGTTCCCATAGATGGACAAATTGGCCAGTCCCAGTGTGGCTCCTCAGCTCCTGCAAGATAGAAATATCTTACTGCATTTGAGATTAAATTTGATCTTTCTGGGAAATGTGAGGCTGCTGTACTCCAGTTCCTAAAATATAAAGGATGTGAGGCGAGACAAGGCACAGCACACGGGGAATCTATTAGTAAATAGGCATCTCAGGGTTCCAGTGAGGCCACAGATCAGGGCGCTCTATCGTGATCAGCGTCATGGTAGAATGATGGCGGCCTGCTTAACGTCATCGTTGCCACGATTGTGGCTTAAGCACACTGTCTCCTGTAAGGAAAATTTCTGCTTAATAAGTGCATGCATGGCAGGTGTTCATTCTTACACCAGTCCCCACCCACCGCTGTTCGCTGTTTATAGTAATTGTAGAATCTTTTTTTCCAATAATTTCAGACTTGAAACAGAAATGTCACAAGACTGTTTAAGAGAGCTCCTGTGCAGACTTGGTCCAGATTCACCAATTTGGTTTTGAAGGAACAGGTGCTAAAGATTTCGACTTATTAATATCATAACCAGTCCCAAGGTTCATTTATAGATCAGGAATATTGAAATGGATTTGCAAGTGGGTGCAGAACTGGCTTTTTTCACAGTAGTGGAAGGAAGACAACTGAACCTCCACGTGACGGAATTTATTTACTGCCTCTAGACATGAATTACTTTGCATTGCTGTGATGATTCACTAATGTTTAACATTTTGCCACATATCCTTTATCATTCCCTTTCTCTAATTAAATTTTTCTGAACCCTTTGAACGTAATTTGTATGCATCATGCCTCTATACCTCTTAATACCTTTAATGCGCTGTGAATTGTCTAAGAAAACACATTCTCTTACATAACCACAGCAAGTTATTAAATTCCGGAAACTTAACATTGGTACAATACTCTTCTCCAATCCACAGCCCATCTTCTGTCACTTGTCCTAATAAAATCCTCGATAGCATTTTTCATTCTCTAGCACTGAATTCAGTCCAGGGGTCCCACATTTCATGTACTTATCATGTCTCTTTATTCTCCTTTATATTTTTAGAAAATGTGAAGTTTGTCTATGTTGGAAATTTAGAGTCAAAGATTGTGACATTTCTATATTTGTGTGTGTGTGTGTTTCTTCGTTGATGATAATATCTTCAGCTATTATGTCAAAAGCTGATTTCTTAAAAAGTGCCTTTCAACTCCAAAGTAATACTGAGGGGAAAATAGCCAGCATAAATCAGAACATCAAAGCAAGTGCCCCCGTGCCTGCAGTGTACAAATAGCTGTTGATGAGTTTGCCATGCTTACTGAACTGAGTAAGTATAAAAGCTTTTGGTGTGCATTCCTATTTTCAGGCCCAATACAGTACGTTAACCTCAGAATATCAAATTGAATCAGAGGTTCTGAGAAGAGCAGCCTGCGAAGCCGTTAGAATGACACTCTTCATTACACCGTCTCGATTCAGGTTTCAGACAACCGTAACCGGGGCTTTCCCAACCTCTCACCTAAAGTCACATACGCACGGCCACCCAAATCAGCCTTCTCGAAAAAGCTTCAGGACCTCTTCAAATGCGAAGTCCACCCAGGCCCGGAAAGCTGATCCCAAAATGACGAAGAGCCTTTTCGCAATGACATTTTTTTCTCCTGGCAAGGCGCAAGTCAGCAGCCCCTGCGAGGCAGCTTGCCACACAGTATGTCAGCACACATTACGCAGCCTGGTGCTGAGTGGATGTGTCAGCTGCCCATTAGACCACACTAAAATAGAATTGCTGGGAGCCTGGAGCATGAAGCATGATATTAGATAAAGTGATGAAATTTCACTCGATTAAAGAGCTGGGTCAAGGACAGTTACCTCGGGAAATTCCTTTTTTCCTTGAATATTCTCGCAACTTTGATGAATTTATCGTCTTCTTGCTTATTTTTCATTATCGTCTGGGGCTTTATGAACAATAAAATGTGCCCTCAGCAGGCACTGACATATTGGAGTGATCAGAATCATAGGTTATGTTGATTCAAAGAAAGAAAGGGGGGAAAAAAGTGAGATTGACATTGCTGCAGGTCAAAAGCCCTTGGAAATGTTGGATTGATTTGTTTAGACAGTTGTTTGATTTCTCTCTCTCTTTCTCTTTCTCTAGCTTCCCCCCTCACCCCCGCCCCCCCAAGTAGAGGGATAGGGAAAAAAAACAGAGAAGGGTAATCTTTTTTATTTTAGGCCAATTGAAGGATAGGAACAGAAGCATATGGCTTGGCAGAAATTTTTATTTTTATTTATTTGATTTATAAGGACAGGAGAGAAATGCCTCTTGCAAAGGGCTTCTTTTATCAAAAGGACTTGCAGGCTGAAAGTAAATGACTGCATACCTGCATTGCTTCTTAAACCCTAGGCTGGAAAACCACATCTAGCCAGGGTAAAGCTGTCTGGCTGTCTCTTATAGTAGGAAAAAAGCAAAAAGCAAAAAACCCCATTTTAGTTCATTAACATTTTACTCTGACTTAATTCATTTATAGTAACATTTGAAAAGCAAAGAAAGGAAATGTGAATATTCAGCTCTTTTGTTTCACCCTCAGAGCTTAATCATTCTTCAGTCCCTCCACACCCCATCCTGCCAGTGAGGGTGGAGTTCCTAAGTCAGCCTGACATCTCCGGACAACCAAAGGGCACCAAGGCCAGCTAATCGGATCATGTTGAATTCTAATTCGGTTGGTTCAGTCCGTCTTTCTTTGGGTCAGAAAATCCAGTTGCGTTAGGCAAATGTGCTGTTCTGGAGGACTGAGAGCACTTTGGAGGTTTAAGATTGCAGCACCACATGGGTGTCATTACAAACTTGAATTCCATGAATGACCAGTAGCCTGACTTCTATGAATTTCTTCTCATGCAATGTTTTAACTCTGGTGCTCCGGTTTCATTCCATGTGTGTGTAAGCTGCGTGAGTTTTCAGTCTCCTCTTTCTCCCTTAGGGATATAGGGATATTAGCATATTAGAGTTCTTCTGACTTGCAAGACTATAATGAAGATGAAATAAGATCATCTATTTACAGATATGTTAAGTTCTTAAGGGGAAAGCTGTCATCTAAGTTCTAAATGATGGCATGACTATATATTTATATTTTGTATTTTTATAATATTTTTATATTTTATAAAATCTTACATTTTAATATTGGGGGACAAAGAATCTGTGTGACCCTGTGAGGTGTACTTATTTGGAATGTGAAACATAGATGCACTAGAAATTTAGATCTTTTTTTCAGCAAATTCTTTCGGTATTGCATTAATGTTTATATAAACCAAATTTCTTTTTTTTTTTAAAGTAGCACCCACTAGGTGAGAGTTGATGTCTAAGAGAGAAATAAATAACAGCCTGGTGGGACAGGCAGGAGATGCAGAAAGATTTGTTGAGCATAATGTGGGTGCCTCATTTTTCTCATATTATAATTGATAGGACGAAGGTAAGAGAGCAAAAAAAAAAATTCTTTTAATTACGGGGGAAAAGAAAGCACCCTTACTTGCCGCACAGGAACGTTAGACAATGGCTTTGAGATCTGATCAACTGTAATCTAATTTTTCTTTTCTTTTTCCCCTGGAGCCAAGGGGGGTTTTGTTTTTTGTTTTTCAAAATATTGAAGCGGTTTGAAAGATTGGAAGGCAGTTGTGCTAAATTTTCTATTATTAGCATGGGAGTGATAACAGCTTTCTTACCCTCGAGAGAAGAGGTGGCGGTTGGAAGCGGAGGGCTGCACAGAGCTGTGTCGGCGCACTTCCCCCAGCACGAAGGACAGTAAGGATCTCTGCCTGCGATAAAATGAGGAGTTTTCTACTTCTCAGTGTGAGGTGAGGGCTAAAGTAAAAGAGAGCACCATGTAACAGGTGGAGCTTTAAGTCCTCCCTTCCCTCTTAGGATGAGTCGAGTTCCTGTCTGTCGGAGGCCAGGACTGCCTGGCTGCAGCCCTCTGCCTTCTCCCGGCTCCACGGGCCGGCAGCAGCAGCTCCTGAGTGTGTTTTTCACTAGTCACTTGCTTTGAGATTTTGGTTTCTTTGCTTGTGTCATTTTATTTTGCCCTAACACAATCCTTCACTAAGCTACAGAATGGGGAAGGCACGTTCCGAGTGCTGGTTGGCAAGGTAAGGATGCGTCAGTTTGCTAAGATGCGGAGGAGGCATCTGATACAAATTTCCCTTCTCTTTACCAAACACCTGGGCAGCATCAGGCAAAAATTGTATTCTATTTATGGTCATCTTGCTTATGATGAAAATTGTATGTTTTATCCTGAACAACAATACAAAAAATTACTTTGAAACCTCTCGTTGGCACTTCTAATGAATACAATAAATCGAAGAATATGCTCATCAAAAATTGTTATCCTTTTCTCTGTGAGAAACCCAGTAAATAATCCATTAAAAGAAGAGTTTGGCTTCCCTTGTGGATTGTGAAATCTCTTGGGCTATATTAAGGCTGTAAATGCAGTTCAGAGCAGCTCAGAGCCTTGCTTTAGGGGATGGGTGCTTTTGGTTTTTTATGCTTTTCCAAGAGGCTCTGATTATCCCAGAGCTCATTTGGTGCAATAATGGAACAGGAAATTTTCTACAAGCGACTGCAACAGAGCCTAAGTTGAGAGTTTGCTACCTTGGGAGAATCGGGTCATTCTCATATCTGCTGGGGAAATGGGTGCTCCCCGAGAGAAAGGGATTGGAAAAATACATTCCCCTGACAAGTGGGGAACTTCTGCTATAGAATATTCCCAAACCTCGCCAGAGGGGAAGATTTTGTCTTCCTAAGCAAATTGCCATAGCAATTTTTTTCTTTTCCTTCTTCTCTTTTTTAAATGTTGTGTTTTTATTTTAACACAAGAGAACTGAAAGGCCAAAATGCTCTGACACGTATTCTCCTAATCTGAAGGGTGCATCATTTCAGTTCTAAACACCGATTTCTGTCACCTTGGCCAGCACGAAGGAAGAGCCACATTGCCTTTTCTCCCTGACACCTTCAATGACGTGACACACACATGATGGGCGGTGTAATGACTTAACCGAGCCTGACCTTTCTGCCTGAGGCACTTACTGCACTTACAACCTCAATAGGTCTGTGTTTATTTATTTGCTATTTTTTTTAGATCACTCAAGTAGAGAAACTGGGATATGTAAAATTCACCTGCTTTTAATCCTTTAAACAGAGATTTTATTTTTCATGTTACTGAGTGCTAAGACTTGGGCTTTCCCCAGAAGCCCAAGTGGTGGTGGTTTAGTGAGAGAGAAATTTTACAAATATTTTAATTGTCATTCTTCCCTTCTTTAATTACTGGAGGTTTTTTTGTATGACCTCTCCTTTATCTGGGCACTGTGCAGAAGAGAAATTGCGTGTCCTTCAATCTTAAGGTTGATCTATCAGTCTTGTCACTTTGACTGATTATTTTCTTTCCTGGGCACTGCACACCACATGTTTTCTGCTGGATCCAGCTAAATTCATCCCCCTCTGGTTCACTGTGTCACAGGTGATATGATGTACCAGGATCTTGCTTGAAGCCGAGACTGGATTTCTTAAGAGCACTTGAGCACCTCTTGAATGACACAGGAATTTCTCTACATCACTGAGATGGTGATTCTTTTAGGACAGGGACATGCCAGTATTTTTTTTTTTCCTTCCTACCTGGGTTATCCAGACAGGATTTAAGGTAGAGATGGATGAGTGGACAGAAAGGAAGATGAGGTAGGTCTCATAGATCCAGGTTTTAAATTAACCATAGCCACATAGAATATTAAGAATTAAACTACATTTGAAGTGGCCTCTGGAGAAATCTGCCAGTCTCCAAGATCCAATGGCATTTAAATAACACTCAGGACAAAGCCGTGACATGTCCGGTTGGTCTTGAAACTCATCACAAAACGTGGAAACAAAGAGGATGCAAACATATCTGAAACATATTTTGTTTAGGAAGGCCTTAAACAATTTAGGTGTGGTCAAAGACAGCTACCAGCAGACTAGTCTGAAAGATGTTAGTTTTGCTTAATGTCTCTTATTACCTGAATCAACTGAGATTGTATCTCAGACCCTGAGTAGCATAGGAGAGAAGAGGAGTGGGGACTGGTGGTCAGTCAGGACGAGGGGGGCTGCTGGCTGCTGGGAACAGATGTTGCAATTTTTAATGGGTTGGTTAGGGAAAGTGTCATTGACAAAAGGATGTTTGATTAAGGCCTTGAAGTAGATGATCAAGTCAGTGGATCAGTAGGTGATCAAATTGTAGAATCTTCAGGGATAGAGATAACAGCAAGTGAGAGGCCGTGAGGTATGAGTGTGCCTGGTGAGTTTGAACAAAACTGACCTGAGCAAATTTCACGGAATGTTGCTCTAAAGGGGACATAGAGGAAAATGTGGCATAGTGGCGGGGATTCTCTCCAAGATGCTTGACATTGATGGGATGACCCACTAGAGACAAAGAAATTCTTGGTGTAGGGAGAAGGCTGGAGGGCAGAAATTTCAGGAGTCAGGTTTGAGCAAGAGAAGGGAGATGTAGTCTAGCACACATGTGGAGGGTGGGCGTTAGGGAGGAGCCTAAACTATTCACCTGTGGTGACAGGAGGGAAGGAAGGTCACATGGACACTGCCCCCAGAAAGAAAGGATCGTTGGTGTCAAGAGCTTTGGCAGCTCTCTTCTAACTGTGTGTGTCTGTGCATGTGTCTGTGTGAGTTAAGTCAGCTGCTGAAAGTAAGGGTGCAGAATATGTATTGGAGGTTTGAGGATAAAGAAAAAGTCATGAAATAACCATCTAGGGCAGTGATTCTCAAAGTGTGGGTCAGGCCATCAGAATTAGCATTACCTTGGAACTTGTCAGAAATGCAGTTTCTTAGGCTCCACCCCAAATCAAGGGGTTCAGAGACTTTGGGGGTCAGGGCCCAGCAATTTGAGTTTTCGCATGTCCTCAGGATCAGTGATCTCCAACCTTTTTGGCACTAGGGACCTGTTTCATGGAAGACAATTTGGGGTGGAGGCGCAGCTCAGGCAGTGATGCGAGCAATGGGGAGCATCTGTAGCAGCCGTAAATACAGATGAAGATTCGCTTGCTCTCCTGCAGCTCATCTCCTGCTGTGTGGCCCGGTTCCTAAGTTTCATGGAAGACAATTTTTCCACGGACCCGGGGTGGGGAGGTTGGGGATTGTGGAAGCGCAAGTGGTGATATACGGCCCGGCTCCTAACAGGCTACAGACCAGTACCGGGCCATGGCCCAGGGGTCGGGGACCACAGCTCTGGATGATTCTGTGGCAGTCTCAAGTTTGAGAACCACCAGTTTAGGTTAACAGGAGCGTGATTAGATTATAGAAATGTATGACTGATGGGCAGAACTCAGGAGCGTTTTGAGGATAGTGTTCATGATTTTAAATGAGCTCACTTAGCAAGATTGTGT
>CAUYRT010009887.1:0-15043 GCA_963574885.1 Lepilemur ruficaudatus
ATGCTGTGTTATTCACAGTTTTGGCTGATGCAGGCCTGAGGCAAGTATGGCTTCTGTTACTGTCCTGGAATCCTGACTTCCAGTTTGGCTCACTAAAACAAAACACCTGGGTTACAGAATGTGGAGCATATAGAGACTCCACGAAATATATGCATGGAACAAAAGAAAAAACAAAACAACTCTTGAACATTATCCACATCTTAGACACTCAAAGTAAGTAGACAACATAAATATGGAAAAGGGTCTCTAAGAGTAATTATGTACCCCATCCATTTCTATGGTTCAGGAATATATTTTGCAAAGTAATTATTTCCATTCCAAAAATGGACCTATGGAAAAGTTAATAAGGGGCTAAATCCCAGGGACATGCCTATTTAAAACAGGAAATCACAGAGTGGCTTTTATCATAATAAAAATGAAGTAATTTTATTCTGATGATCATGATGATTATGATTATTCAGTTATAAGAGAGTAGATTAGGCAAAGCCTCTCTGAAATCTTTATAGGCTGAATACAGTGCAGCATTATGGAAAGAGAGTTCCAGCACCAGGACACTGAATTCTCATCCACCGCTGCCTCTATGAACTATTCTGATTTAGGTAAATTCATTTATGTTTCTGCTTCTTGGTTTTTAATTCTTGAAAATGAAGGGATTAGAAATTTCTAAACGTTGAATGCTGAATACACTTGCATAGCACACAAAAATCTCAAATACCATCACAGGATATTAACTGAAATATTAGAATTTGCTGATTAATAAAATACACGAGGAGAAAAGAGACTAATAATGCTTCTGACAGTATTTTTATGTTATTTGTCACAATAACAACAACATATACCTGAATTACACATGTATATGTGTAGGCACACAAAAACCCCATATATGTTTCCAGAAACAAGTGGCCTCTTCCTCAGGCTACCTGCATCTCTAAGTATATGCTTTGGGCCCCTTTTCAATATCTGTTCTCTCTTAGATGATACTGTGCCTTTAAATTAGAAACAACAGTGATCAGTGAATTCTAAAATCACTTCTCATCTACTGGGTCTACAGTTGTTAGACAAGGAACAAACCCTAACTGTATCCTTTCTCCAGACTTTTTGCAAAGTGAAGGGGCATGTGGTAGTTTCTATTGCTGTTGTAACAAATTACCACAAATTTAGTAGCTTAAACAAAACAAATTTAGTCTCAGTTCTGGAGGTCAGAAGTTCAACACAGGGCCTACTGGGTTAGGATCAAGGTGTCAGCAGGATGGTGTTCCTTCCCGGAGGCTCTGGGGAGAATTCCTTCCCTTGTCTTTCCCAGCTTCTAGAAGCTGCCCATGTTCCTTTGCTCTTGTGACCCTCTCTTCCTACATCTTCAAAGACAGAAAGTTGGGCAGAGTCCTCCTCACACTACCGTTTCTGTTTCCCTCTCTTCTGCCTCCTTCTTCCACTTTTAAGGATGCTTGTGATTAAATTGGATAATTTAGAATCATCTCCCTCTTTCAAGGTCATCTGGTTAGCAACCTTAAGTCCCCTTTGCCTTGTAATCCAACATATTCACAGGTGTTGGAAAGAAGGCCATGAATACATGAATATATTACGGAGCTGTTATTTTGCTTTCCACAAGGCAAGCGAAACTCATTTTACAGTCCCAACAAGGGGACAACTGTCCTGTCTTGTTTGCAGTGCATGTATCTTCTAAAGCCGGATTTGACCTCATATAATTTAAAACTATTCGATGGCGGTGGTTATGATAAAGCAATGTGGAAAAAAAGAAAAGAAAAAAATGTCAAATAGGTATAAAAAACGTTAGAAAGAATGAGTAGAGAAACTATTAGGAGAAGGAGGGAAGGAAAAGGGATGGAAAAGACAAAGATAAGAAGGATAATTGTGGAAACACTGTTTACATTTACCTGGAGGAGGAAAGGAGATAAAAATAGATAAGATAAATCTCTGTTGGAAAAGCTCAACCAAAACAGAAACTATTAATAAATATGTCATCTATGTTCTCAATTTTTTTTTTTTTTTAAAGCAGATTCGCCTAGTGGCCTAGGACTGGATGTATCAGGTTCTAAAGAATTTTTGACAACAAAAATAATTGCAAATTTTTCTTCTTTTTTACATATTCTTCCTCTACTCCTTCCACAAAGAATGGTTGTATTTTAACATTTTATAATATATATGGGAAGAAATTTCAGCTGGTCTGAGCTGTTCACAGAGTTCTCCTACAGTGATGACCAAATTGTTTACTATGGCTTTGCCTTCCCTCCAAACCAAATGGATGGTTTCAAGAGTGGGGATTTTGTTTTATCTGCCACTATAAACCAGCAGCTAACCTGGTTCCTAGCACATTGTAGACACTCAAGATATTAATAAATAAAATCAATAAATTAATCAGATGTCTCGATCAAATTTTCTAACTTCCTAGCTAAACTTCCAAGTATACAAATCAAATGAAACAATAACACAACTCTATTTAGAACAGAAAAAAAAGGCAGGGAAGAAAAAGATGAAGATGATGTAAGGCATAATACCTCCCATTTTTCTTTGGAGTTAAGATTCTTTTTACTTTAACTCATAATTTGCTACAGGAAACCTAGAAGTATTGGTTTTTCCTTTCTGAAAATTTCAGCTTGGAAATGTAATTTTTAGCTATATATTTAACATAATCACACCACAGCAAAAATGAATGGAGCACACTATAAGGTTTGTAAGGAAGGGATTTTGTGTGTCAATCACTGATGCATAGACATGTTGCTCAGAACACTGCCCCCTTGTTTTTCTACATAATGATAACATCTCGAAGCACTGCTCTTTTTCCAGGTCTAAAATTCTTTGCTCTTGGGATCCTACCTCCTACGTGATGAGGTCTTCTTGCGAAGTCTAGCCTAAAGCAAAACTTTGAGATAGAGGGAGTAAGGGCTGCTCAACTTCTCTCCTCCATTTCTGCTCCTTGCTGTCAGGCCCCCAGGCTCTGATGCTGTCCTAGAGGGCATCACTCCCTGGTAGCTACCCCCAGGCCCCACCTGGCCACTCCTGATAGACCAGCCTCTGCTTCCCACGTAAACACTCACGCACACCTCCTTGCCGGTATGAGATTCTGAGGGTAATCATAATGCTTCTTTGCCAGAATTTATACTTTTTTAAAAACCAAAACTTATCCATCTTGTTTCATAAGTTTCAAAATTAAAAACAAAGCAAAAAAAAAAAAAAACTTCTATGTAAATGATTAAAAATCAAGTAATTTAGAGGAACTTATAATGAAAATTATCAGTTGCCTATTTGAATTCTAGTTTCTCTGTCTAGAAGCAAAATGAAATTTTCTAGCTTTTGTATGCTTATACTGTTTTAAAAAAATCATTTCTATACATAATCAATTTACTTCTTGCTTTACTCTCCAAGTATTTTTGTTGTACTACTCCTTACCTCTCTCTTCCCTCCTTCAGTATAGTTCTATCATGTCTCTAGTTCCCTTTTAATTCAAATTACATACATTAGAAAAGTGGAAGGCTCAAATATTCTAAAAGTGTTATTATTATCATGCAGTCATGAAAACTCATATTTGTGAAGACAAGTTAATGATATGAGCAAATAATGACCACTTAAAATTCAGTGAACACTAAAAAATACATATTTATGAATAAGGTATAATTTAAAATCCAAGAAATACATAGATAACAGACAGTAAAATTATAGAGAAGAAATATACAATAGAGTTATAATGTTTATCTCAGAATAGAATTATAGATAATGTTAATTTTCTTTATATTTTTCTAAAATCACTATAAAAAATCACTATTTTTACTTATAGTAAAAAAAAATTCAGGGGGGAAAATAACTCCTTGATTCCTTCTATGTAAATATAGAAGTGGAATTTTAAGCCAGTGGTAAAGCTAGTTTTAGGCCATGCCCCTCCAAAATAGAAACGTTGGAATGCTTATCCCACCCAAATCCTTTTTTTCCACCTAATATATGCAAACTGGTGGCAGACCAGAGATCCAAATCACTATAAAAATTCAGGACATCATCAGAACTTTTTTAATGAAAATCAACAATTTTAATTAAGTGCATAATACATATGTATGAGTGTATTGTCTTTTGTAATAGAAGGCACAGCTGCCTGTTTGAAGGCCCATTTAAAATTTTTTAATCCTATGCTAATGATCTAAAAAGAAAAGGAAGTGGCAGACAACATTTTGCTTTAATATTAAATGTTCTCAATGCCGAAGAGTCCTCGCGATGACAGTATTAATTAAAAGCATTTTCTTCTACAGTAGCATATTTTCTTGTGGTTGTGTCGCCCATCTCTAGAAGCATAACAAATTACTTTTAATGAAGAATCCTTTGTGCATTGCTGAATTTAAGAAATTCTATCTTCTTCTCAATACTCAAGATTATATAATATAATGAATACAGCTGGGAATATTTTGCACAAAGTAGGGAGAGAGTGGGACTAGCTGTTATGTTCTCTCCAGCCCCCAAGAAATTACAGCTGACCCAACCATACCCTGTTCTGCCCACAAGTGCCTCCTCCTCCATCTGGGCACGGACAGCTGAAACAGGGTTTTTCAGATCTGCTTCCATCATCCTACGTACTTCCATTTAACTTCTGACAGTCTAGCCAACTGCCCTAGGGTGAGCCTGGCTCCTTCCTGCTCAGAGAAAACAGACCAATGGTAAAACTCTTCACATGTGTCTGCTTGGGATCCTAAGTGCATAACCACATGGGCCTGCCTAGGAGTTGGCATATTTGCTTCTTGGAATGAGGAATTTGTGACTTGCTCCTTATTTTGCCTGCCAGCATGTTCCCCCTGCTTTTCTGCTCCCCATTGCTTTTTCACCAGAGAAGACAGAAGGAACTGCCTGTGCCTCTGTTTTACTACCCTATCAGCTTCAGGTCCCAGGGAAAGCTAGGACTTTCTCCTTCCCAGGCCCTAATTAGAGGCCCCTACTCTCAGGGCTTCTTCTACTCCTCTGCCCTGATTCCTCCACTAAAGGCAGGAGCACCATCAACTAATCTACAATTACAATGTAAATCAGTATCTCTATTGCCTAGGTGCAATTAGCATCATGGCTCCTCCTTTTTAGCTTTATGATCTTAGATCAAGGCGCTTAACATTTCTGTGTCTCAGTTTCCTTACCTGTAAAACAATAATAGTACCTAAGTCATGGTCATACTAAGGATTAAATGAGATTATACATACACATATACATATATACACACTCATGTATATAAAGTGCTACAAACTGTGACTTGTACATAGTTTTATATAAATGTAGCTATTATTATTACTATATAAAGCACGTTAAAGTTTCATACACACACTCAGATACACTTTAAAAAATAAATCCTGGTCCAATTCAGACAAGATATCAGAAGGCTATTTAGAAGGAAAAGGAGTCTGAGAAGGGGGTGCTGCTCCCTAGCTAACTGTCCCCAAGGCACAGCAGACCTTAGTGGCAAGCAACTTGTTACTGAATAGTTACAGCAATATGAAGATGCATTTCCCAGGCCATTCTGAGCTAAGATGAATGACTTCTAGGCTGGCTTAGCGCTAGAAACTTTTGGCTGCAGAATCAAAACAGCACCCAAGAAGAAGACTTAAAGATTCCATAGGACTTGTCTTCATGTATGAGAACCCTCAAGAGAATTGAGATCCAGACAAAATTTTGAGAATGACTCTGAACGAAAACTGTGTGAAATGATTTGTTCACTTGGCAAGAAGCTTTTATCTTTAGGACTTCGGGTCAACCCATGGCAAAGGTCTGGCTCAATCAAGGCTCATTTGAAGAGTAATAGCTAGATTCAGTGTTTCAGATGAAGACTTGATGACTCATTAAACTCCCCCCACCCCTCTGACTCAAATCTGAATAAGTGTACTAGCAGGTGGTGATACAGCTACTGGAAATGGCTAGGCTCTTGGCTACATTCCAATAGCAGTACTATAATTTCATGCCTACAGCAAACCTTTCTCTGAATTACACCCACACTATAATCAGCTGCAGAGGCCTTTTGTGACTATTTATAAAGGGCACCCTTTAATTCACCCTTGTAATTTAGCTGGTAGCATTTTCTGGAAAAGTTTTAACAGCTATGAAGTGCAAAGCCACTTCTATGAAGTGCGCTCTCTCCCTTCTAAGTGTAGAGTATACCACACAGCCGTGAAACGGTAATGAACGTCAGCTGCTCTCACCAAATCCTGACGTGAGAGCCTAACATTCCTCACTTCTTGGCAATAGCAAACATTTTAAAAGTGCCACAAAAAGAACCTGGATTGCGTTGATCGTACCTGCCTCAAACCCAAAGCATAATGATATTTGCAACCTTAAAGCTGTGCTCAGAGAATCTGCGTTAACCGACTTCTCATCAGAGAGGTGCCAGGGCAACTTTCATGCGTTCACTGACTCTGAATCAATACATCCAGCATAGAGCCTGAGATGTTGCCTTCTAACAAGCTCCCAGGGCACGCCAGTGCAGACCACACTTTGAGTAGTAACGAAGTTTGTTGTGGGGATGAGAAGAATTGGGGAGAAAGAACTATGGGTCCAACTGACACAGAAGTGAAAATTATGTCATTGAATCATCTTTTTGGTGGTTATGAAATCTTAGTGGAAATTGAAATCTGAAATCAGTTAAGCTGATCCTTATCCTGTCATTCTTTACTGTTTTCTCATTATTTTTACCATCATCATTGTCATCATAAAAAATAGAGAAATAATATCCGTAAATAGATTCATAAAAATAGATCCATGAATAAGCAGAGGGTTTGCAGTTGCACAGATGACATAAATGTGCATATTTCTGCAGCTCATCACTATGTTAGGAACCAAAACTACTCCTCACTCATTTAAAATAAAGGAAATCAGCTGTTGGTCTTTGAGAAAGCCGGATTTTTATTCCCCAGTTTTCTCATTAATGAAGTAAAAGAACTTAAATAATCTATCATTTTCTTTCTATATGCAAAATACTGTGATTGAATAAATATTTTTTTAAATTCACATGTGACATCTGTCACATTTGAACCTGAATAATACGTGTTATACCGCAGGCAACATAATTCCTTTTACCACCAAAAAAAAAATTGAGAAGAATAATGACAGAAATATTTTCTTATCACTCTTACTGATGCATTACTCCAATCATAGTAACAATGTTACAAAGCGAGCAACCGCAAATATTTAAAGAGGAAAAATGCTTGGAACAGAAAACAAATTGCCTACTAATAGGCCTATTGGGCTTTTTATATTATTTAAAATTTTTACATAGAAGCTTGATTTTCAAAATACATTTATTGTATATCAAAAATATCATACAGCTGAAGTGAGATGACTTTTTTTTTCAAATTCAAGACTATTTTCATGAAGGCTTCCTAGCTGTTTCAGCAGAAGGGTTTCAGTATATTCATGGTAAACCAGCAATGTAGGGAACTTGCCAAAATTCAGACCGCTCACCAGTCCTTTTCAGACAGCCTACATATAAAATTTTTTTCTAATCATTTTCTTTGACTTGCTAAGAACCCCTATGGCTTAGGGGAAGAAGCTATTTGAGAAAGAGGAGACAAATAGATTGTTATGAAAGATTCATCTAGTCAACTTTCAATTATTTAAATGCTGTCTAACTTACACATTTATAAGAATTCTGGCTTCACTCTTTTTGCCTGAGTTAACCACCTATTTATTTCCAACATGGGGGGAAAAAACAGAAAGAAAAGGGGGAAACTTTACCTAAATATTAGCAGCTTTTTTATTTTTATACTGTTTGAGAGCATGTTAGGAATATTAAACATGACAATTAAGTACTATATTTACTTGCACAAACTTTGCTTATTTTGATTTTTTTCCCAGTAATATTTTCACTTTAGCAAAGAATACTTATAATAATAATAGTAATGAGATGGGTAAAGATTACAAAAATAAGCAATTGTAGGGCAATTTAATCCTCTGAAATATCATTGCTTTACAGAAGAAAAAATAAATCTTGGTAACTTGCCTGTGGGCACACAGCTAATAAACGACAAACCTGAGATACAAACTCTGGTCTTTCTCATTCCAGAGCCTGTAGTTTTTAATGTTTCATGTGTATTCCTCAAATATTTTTCCTAAAATAGTTGAATGGCTTCTTAGAGCATAGAATAAAATGTGAAAGGCTTCACTTAGTAGAAACTGAGAGATACAGACTGCTTAATACTTAGGCCTATTTTATGAAAAAAAATTGCAAAATGAAATGAAAATATCCTCTTTCCCATTTATTTATTTATTTTTAAAGAGAAATTATTTACTTTAAGAGGGAAAGGGAAAGGAAAATGTGAAATTCAATAAATTTCGTTTTTTAGAAAAGTGCCTGAACTTTTCCAAGATATTACCAACGTAATCTCTTCAGGAGATTAAGTTCAGGTCCGTGTGAAAAGACGCAGGGTGAAGCAAGCATGTCTGCATCCCACAACCTGCAAATGGGCTGGGCACATAATAGGGACTCAAGAACGATTCCCTGTTGATGACTGAAATGCTCATGGTGTGCACACACCCAAATAAGTTGACTCTCATCTTCGATTGCAAGGAAAACTTTTGAGTCACCGAATACGATATACTTGTGTCAGCTATTTCATCATCAGTGAAATTCAAGAATCTACTGATGGAGCTGAATTGCGGTTGAAAACTATGATTAGACCCATCTCTCCAATTCATTTCTCACTCTCCTGGTATATTTGGAAATTTTTCCTTTAGGATTTTCAGAACCTTATCAACCACTCTGATCTTAAACTTGCCATTTCTACAAAGTAGTTCTTGGTGGAGTTTTGAAGTGTTGTGTTTTCTCACCACTGTGTACTTTAAAGAGAGCTGTAACTGACATTTCAAAAGCAAAACGAAATACATACATCAGTTGTATTTTAAAATTTGACAAAGCACATCTTTCTTTTACTCATATAATTAACTGAGTTAGGTTTCAAACGCAGTCATTTGTGCACCCATAATTTTTTCTTGTAAATGAAAACTCTCTACTTATCTCAAGATGATGTATAAGGGTCAATTGTAACAACATTAGTTCATAACTTTTTCTTTCTAACCAATAGAGTTTAAAAGCAAACAGTGCAATTAAATTGCAATAGACAGCATTCTCTAATATTTGGCTAAAGATCCTTTAAGATGAAGAATTCCCCAGATATTATTACCAGGAAATGCTAAATAGTAGTAAAATAAGCTTGATATTCTGGGAAGAATGTCATTCTTGACTCTGTCTGTTCTTTCAACCACATAATGCATTCAGTCACCATCTTTGCTTTGTGTTGCTTTAACAGAAAACCACAGAGCAGTTCATAATGAACAGAAATTTATTTATTTCATAGTTCTGGAGGGTGGCAAGTCCAAGAGCATGGCACCAGCATCTGGCAAGGACCTTCCTACTCTACCATCTAATGGCGGAGTTGGAAAGGCAGAAGAGGGTGAGAGCGAGCGAGCAAGAGGGGACCGGACTCGTGGTTATAACAAGCCCACTGTTATGATAACTGACCCATTCCTGGGATAATGACATTAATCTATTTATGATCCTCATGACCTAATCACTGCTAATTAGACCCTAACTCACAACATGGTTGCATTGGGGATTAAGTTTCCAACACAGGAACTTTGAGGGACATCTTCAAACCATAGTAGTGACCAAATTTTTCTAAATATCTTGTGAATACATTTGGTTCTCTCCATTACATTGTGGATTGGTTCCAGCAAACTAGTTAACATATATATTACTTCAACACTTTTTAAATGATTCAGTTCTCTTACAAACTCAGCATGTCCAAAGTAGTTTTTTAAATTGATTTTTCTTTTTAGATAACAATGAACATACCACACAATAGCAAAGCATTTTTCCAAATACTCTTGTGCACAGGGAGATGGATATAAATGAGGATAAGCCTCCAAGGCCAGAATTCCTAAGAATGTGGCAAGAATTCAATAAAATAGGTATGTATCCTTCCTATAGGACACAGATGCATACTCAAGGGGTGATTTAAGAAAATTTATTGTAGAGTCTATTTACAAAGGTGTGGGCAGCATAAAGAAACCAACGAAAGATGGTAAAGTACCCCAGGACTAGTTACAACAGGAAGGAGTGACAGGAGGGGACAGGAGCACTAGCTATTTCTGGAACCAGGTGACAGCTGAACTTGAGGAAGAAGGGTTAGCTGTAGCCATGGGTAGAGGAACACGGTCATTGCCAAAATCATAACTTGACAGGGAAGGAGCAGGGAACAAACACTCTGATCTCTTTCTCCTCTTCTCCTCTGATCATGTGCTGGCAACTTTTTTAACTGACCAAAAACAAGCCAAATTCAGAAGAGAGTCCCCAGGATGCATTCTGCAGAGGTCACCATCAGGGGTACAGAGCTGGACAGGGAGAGAAGTAAATGATCTGGAGGAACAATTGGAGAATATCCAGCACAAAGTGAAAGCCACTTTAACCCAAAATGTATTCAGTAAATTGTTTTTAAAATATTAAATGAAAACACACTATAACAGTGGAATCTATCATTCTGTATGATACTGGAATGGTGGATACAGGTCAGTGTACAGTTGTTGAAACCACTGTACAATACAAACAGTGAACTCTAGATACACTATTGCTTCAGTATGTAGTAACTTATCAATATTGGCTCATCAGTTGTAACAACTGTACCACACTAATGCATGTTGGAAATACGGGAAATTAGTGGGGGACTAGGGATATACCAGAGCACTCTTAAGTTTTTGTTCATTTTCTTTTTTTTTTAAACTTAAAACTACTTTTAAAAAATCTATTAACTTTTAAAAGGGTCTTTTTCATGACTGATATTCATTGAAAATGTCCAGTCATTCCCAAAATTCCACCATGCTGCTGTACCTGTAAAGATGAGGTGACAACGATGTAACCACCTTATAACACTACCTTACAAGAGGTTGGCTCTCAAGCCTGCGAAATACAATTCCCAGATGTATTTCTGGGAAACCTCCAATTGCAGAGACTTAGTGTGACTTCCTCATCTAAAATCTCCATTTCCTTATCCCTTGAGTCACTAACTCAGGAAAACAAAATCCCTCTTTGCTTCTCAGTGAAAGTTCTTACTAATGTATTCCCTATGATCATTGCTCTTGACATGGTTAATTTTTCACTTAAAGCTAAGCAATCTTGCTTTCATGATATTTTAAATGTGAAAGTTCTTTGTCCTTTAAAGATATTGGAGACATAAATTTGGGAATGTTTTCATAGTTGTCGTAATAACAACAGAAATCTCTTGCAGATAATTTTTCACTATGGTAAAGGAGGAAACAAAATATATTTTGGATTAAAAAAACATATAATATGGCTGAAATATATTCCACTTAAAATCCTATGTCAATATTTTTAAAAAATAACTTATTTCTACATGATTTATCATATTCTTATGGTAGATGCTCGTAACTAATATGGACATAATATACGAAAATAATGAGATTCTATATATTGACATCTAATATAAAGGTTTCAGTTATTTTGATATAAGACAGAACTATAGGTGTTTATGAAATCCTATTACTGTTCTCTTTATATGAGAGTTTATATTTTAAGCACAAAATTGTAGATGTTATGTAACATTCAATTAGAAAAGAAATTAAATAGCAAAACATATTGAAAAACAAATACACTAGACTCTATGTTTCAAAGTAGGCAGTAGATACATAGCGATAGAATTTAGAGATTGTTCCTGATGCTACTAGCAATAGGAACAAGTGCAGTTGTAAAGAAGGTGTAGCCAGGTCTCTTCTCTACCGTGCAGGTTAGATTTACCCCTCCCTCCGTTTTCCTACCCTCTCTACACCAGTCCCCTGCTTAAATCCAAATGCCCTGTGCCCCTGTCTCAGAGGAGGGCTCCCACATATGATATTCTGCAATAGACCTCGCTTTTGTCTTCAAGGGTCATCAGCAGCAAGAGCGCACAGAATCCCCAGTCTTCATGTTGCTGTCATCTAGCAGTGACAGCTTAGCTGCCGGGGTGCCTCTGAGAGACTCAGCATAAATGAGGGCGATTCATACAGTTTATGACTTTGATGATAAGACAAAATTCTTAGTCACAGAGCAGTGTTTCAAATGTGTTCCGATGACACTTTTTGTTCACTCGTGTGCATAAACACAAACATTGTAAAGATATAAATGACTCTCTTTCTGGCTTTATCTGCGTTGTTTGTGTGCACTCCGTAGTCCTGGGAAGGCTGAGAAACAAGCTGTCACACGGAGACACGAGTGCTTCCTGATGTGCAGCTGCAGCTGTTGTTTGCAGTGCCTGACGCCTTTCGCAAGCTTTTTTCCTCATCCATATCCGTTCAGTGACTTTCCTTGAAAATGCTTATCCCAAACCCGGTGCTAGTTTGTCTAGCTTTGTGACTTCCCAGAGATCATAGCAGATTAAATCTTCTACAGGATTTTAACACAAAAGAGCTGTAACTCCACTGAAAATATATATGTGGGCCCACTTTATTTCTTTATACAATTAATAATATTTAAAAGAATATTTCAACAACTCAATCCAGGATTTACCCCTTTGGCCAAAGGGAGGTTATAATTACAGTTGAGCCATCTAAGAATTACTTACACCATCCCTTATTACTTAAGGAAATACATTATTCTTGGCCAAGAATGTACATCTTATCAAATTAAGATGCACAGTAACATCTTAGTAAGGTAATGGGTTCAGAAATCACTTCACAATTTGTTCTTGGCAGAATTACCAAGGGTTCTGGGGCTCTGCAACACCCTGGAAAAACATTTAAGGGAAAGAATGCAGGATGCAGAAGGAAAACAAATTACAGCTCCCTCAAGTGCAGACCGGAATATTTCGTGTCGTGTAGCCAATGTTTGTATTTGTTCCTGTAGATGTTGAGATTGAGAAAAAATGAACAAGAACTTCCAGTGGCAGTTTTGGAAATGTGTCAGTAACTTCACATTCCCTTCGTAAAGGATGAGAAAAGGAAGGAAGGAAACATCAACCTATACATAAAAATATATGCATAGCAAAGTACGGAAGAAAAATACGCATACTACTCTAAATCCCTCTTTGATATTTAATAACTAAATTATAAGCATAACCACAAGCAACAACACACATTATATACAACGAAAGAGTAAGAGGAGAGGGAAAAATATAAATTGGCTAACATATATATATAATTTTGAACACACACAGATGAGCCCCAAAATCTCCATGAGATTTTAAGTTTGAGTAACTTTGGAAATAACAAATTTTGGAAACTTTAAAAACAGCATCATTTGAAAGCTTAATTATTTAGTTTATTTTATATTTGTTTAGTTTTGCGAATGTTGAATAATATATTTTTAATTTTAACTCTTTGATTCTGTCAACATTTGCCATTGTGTACATCTGTAAACAAAGCAATAATGAAAATCCACATAGGCAAGAGTCATAGTTGGGTTTTAGAGCTTCCCCCTTCCAGAACCCAGTTCTTGTTCCTTGTCTCTCAGTCAGCATTTTTGGTTTGGCCATTGTTCTTTACCTGGTTGAGGGACCAAATGTTATTCCTAAAGAGTTACTAGTAGTATTAGTAGCAGCAGCAGCGGAAGCAGCAGCAGTAATGGAAGTAGTGGTAATGCCCTAGAGTGTATAAAAGCAACCCTATGTCTCCTTGATATGTTGGATCAATCATCTAGAAGTATAACTCCTGCTTTATACATTGGTTCAGTGGCAGAAGGAGCGTAAAGTTGTTCAGTGGAATTCTCAAATTTCTAGTTGAGTAGAACCATTTTTATGAGAACTAAACTTGTTCATCCAGCAGAGTTCAAAGTCACAGAAACAGGAAAAAAAAATTGTAATGAGTGAATCGTGGAGGTAACAGGGAAGGGACCACTCCCACTTCAATCCCTTAGTTCTCAGAGGCGTGTGTCCTGGCTACCATAGAAGCAGCATCATGTATTAGCTGCTGTTGCTAACAATTGCTATCAGAAAGCAGTCTACATCTTGTCAGATGGCATCTCAGACTTGCAAGTTTTATTTGTATGTTTTGGCTTTTTTGTCCTCCCAGTAGGCAATGTACTATTTCTTCAACAGACCATTAAGACAGCAGCTTCTGGATGATGTGGTACATGGTAAGACTGGTAAGTCTCGTGGATATGAGTCACTACTTCCGCTGTAAAAAGAGCTCTTTGGTCAGAAGCCATATTGTGTGGGATACCAAGACGGAGAATAAGGTATTCCATAAATATGCAGTTGGCGATGCTGGCAAAAGCATTGTGGGGGAGGAAATACAAATTCATATTCAAAGTATCTTTTCCAAAGGCAAAATCTTCTCGTCTTTCAGGATGGCAGGGGTCCAAAGTAAATCATTCTGCCACTGAGGGGCTCACTAGTCACATTAGGAAATGGTGCTATAGCAGGGGCTCAGGTCTGGTCTGCACTATTGGTTGGGTAACTGTTTGGCTGTGGTGGTTGCCATATAAGCTTTGTGAGAAAAAGAATCTTTAGTTATTTAGACTCTATCCTTATTATGGCCATTTTATTCATGAGTCCAGTGATCAACACTGGGAGTACTAAGAAAAGAGGCAAACTGACTTGCATGGAATGGATTGTGTCCAACTGCTATTGAGAGCCTTCTCTGCAATACTTTTGTGAGCATCCACATACACTGTCCCTAGAAGTCTGTGCCATCAAGCCTCCTATGTTTTCTTTTCTTTTTTTTTTTTTTTTTGAGACAGATTCTCACTCTGTTGCCTGGGCTGGAGTGCCGTGGCATCAGCCTAGCTCACAGCAACCTCAAACTCCTGGGCTCAAGCGATCCTTCTGCCTGAGCCTCCCTAGTAGCTGGGACTATAGGCATGTGCCACCACGCACTGAGCCATGGGAATGACCCAGATTTCTAAAGCAGTTTTGAACATTGGTCCTGAACTGATCCTAATCCGTGGAGCTTCAAAATGCCACAGTGAGTTTGGTCTTACTGTGACTGGTAAATAAATAGAGTTTTGGGCAACAATGTCTATTCGGGTTGGAATATCTAATAATGGCTATTAAATTGGAATAGACATAATCAGCAACTGACAGAGTCC
>CAUYRT010009889.1:0-17881 GCA_963574885.1 Lepilemur ruficaudatus
TGATTTTCAGTGAATTTACCGAGGTGTACAGTTAATCACATGAATCAGTTTTTGAGGAATTCCTTTCCCCTATTGAGACCCCTAATTCCGCTCCCCCACTACTTTTCAAGCATATCCCACCCCTCCACAGTGACCCCCCAATCCATTCATCTCTTGATGGACACTTAGGTTGATTCCAAATCTTGACTTTTGTGAATAGTATTGCCATAAATGTGGTAGTACAGATATCTTTTTAATATACTGAATTCCTCTCCTTTGGATATACACCCAGCAGTGGGATTGGTGGGTCATGTAGTAGTTCTATTTTTAGTTTTTTGAGGAATCTCCATACTGTTCTTTATAGTAGTTGCACTAATTTACATTCCCATAAGCACTGTGTAAGCGTTCCGCTTTCTCAACATTTTTGCCAGCCAGCATTCGTCTTTTTGGTAAAAGTTAGGCTTCATTTCTTGGTGAGTTCATCTTTCGTAACTGAGGTTGTCTATTGCCATCCCTATGAGGCTTATCTCACAGAGTTCACAGCTTTTGTTTGATTTCATGGCCTTTTATATATACCGCTGTTACAGGAAGCACTTACCACATTGTACTGTAGTCTATCCTTTCCTGAAGACTATGAGCTCTTCAATAGCTAAGATTGTGTTTTCATGATTATTGCATATATTTTGAGCACTAGCACATTATCTGATACATATTAAGTGCTTAATAAATATTTATTAAATAAATATTACCTTATTAGATCCTTGTAGCAATGCTGTAAAGTGGATAGTCTGGATATTCTTCTTTGCTGTTTATAGATGAGAAACTTCAGGTATTTGGAGTTGTAGTAATATGCCCAAAGTCGCATAACTTAATTTACAGAGCTGGGATTCAAATATTAAATACTATTGTTTGATAATTAAAACTTCACTTTTGTACAGTAAGAAACCTCCAGGATTTCAATTTCTTATGTTTATAAATATATTATGTTTATAAATACATATATTATAAATATATTCATGTAATAATGTTTTTCATAAGGGAGGAAGAATCCTTCCCTTTTGTTTTCAAAAACCATTCAATTTATCATATTTTATAAAAGAAAGTGAATAGATTAGTGGGTCAAAATTAGAGATTTTGAAAATTTTAATTGAGTTGTATTTATGTATCTATTTTACTTCGATGGGGCAGGTTGTATCAGTCTATCCTTTTTCATAACACAGTTTATTCTTGATTCTTCACTCTTCCTCCCTTCTGTCAAACATGTTGAGAAAGTGAATAAACTTTCTTTTGTTTATTTTCCTTTTTAAACCAAAGCAGAAAGAAAGAAGCATTTGAATATATGATTATCTGCAGTTGATAAAGTATTCTATTCAATTGAAGATTGATATTAGCATTTCTTAGCCTGATGTAATTATTTCTCTGTCATCTGGTAGTTACGGATTCGAGACCTTGAAGGAGCTTTGCAAGTAGAAAAGGCCAGCCAAGCAGAAGCTGTTGCTGATTTGGAAATGATCAAGAATGAATTCAAAGAAGTTGAGAGTGCATATGAGCGAGAAAAGCATAATGCACAAGAGAGCTTTGCAAAACTAAATTTGTAAGTATTTTACTATAAAATTCTCTAAATTAACAAAGATTTTATGAAAGCTGAATAAGTATGAATGTGTACTATGTATTTTGGATATCACTCCCATTAATGTCAGTGGTAGATTGGGGATAAAGGACTTAATAAAACATATCTATACTTGCCTGTGTAGGTCAATGTGGAAATGCTCTTTTGGATTTTGAAGTATTTTAAGTAGTCCCAGAAATACAGTTATACACTAGAAAGTACATATATTAATGTATTTTGCATTATATTTACTGATCTGATGCAGTGTTTTTAAAGACCACATAAAATGGTCTATGTAGAGATGGATAATGTTGAGATTTTTCTTCAACTATGGAAATAATAGTAGTAGCAGTGACACTACTTATAGTGGCTGTGATGCATTGTGGCTCACCACACCGCATGTACCTAGCATTGCATAGTTTTATTTAATTTATCTAACACTCTATGAGGTAGTTACATTTTTTTTACCACTGTTTTACAGATGTGGAAATTGAAGCTTAGCAAGGGTATGGATACACAGCTCATAAGTGGCAGAGTCAGAATCTGACCCCTACTGATCTTAACCTTTTTCAGTTCAAAAGCCTTTCATCTTGAAAATGCTATGAAATGCTTTAAGAAGTTTATAATTCTTTAATATGTTCTTAAAAATAAGTCAATAGTAGATATTTCAAACCATTTTCTCCCAGAGGGTGAAATTCATACTACCATTGGTATGTGACATGATTATAGGTTGCTATGTTAGAGTTATGTATTTATTTTTAATCTTAGTTTCTATTAATGACAAGTAGATAATGATTTTCCACTTACAGTAGCAATATAAAGATTCCTTTAAAAATACTTTCTTTATACCATGGTACTGGTTCTTGGGAAAAAAAAACTTTATTTATTATAAGGAATGAGTTAAACTAAAGAAAAGTATTACTTAAATAGTAGTAATTGTGGGTATGGCAAAAACCATGAAGATTGCACTGGAAAGACTGAAATTTGAAAATATTTAATATTCTTTTAATATTGTGGATACTTTTCTTAGTAATATTTTGTATATGTATAGATATATGTGTGTGTGTGTTTGTGTGTGTGTGTGTATATATATATTTTGAGACAGAATCTGGCTGTGTTGCCAGAGTGCAGTGGCATCATCATAGCTCACTGCAACCTCAAACTCCTGGGCTCAAGTGATCCTCCTGTCTCAGCCTCCCAAGTACCTGGGACTACAGACATGTGCCCCCATGCCCTACTAATTTTTTCTAATTTTAGTAGAGAGCTAGGATTACAGGTGTGAGCCACTATGCTTGGTCAATCCTTACAGTATTTTAAACCAGTAATTCTTTTTCATTTTTCTTTTTTTTTTTCTTCATGAAAAAATGCTGACTGATAAACCAGTAATTCTTAACTGAATTGTCTTGCTACTTCTAGTATGACTTAAATGACATTCTGTAAATGTTATTCTAAGGACTTATTCTCCTTTATTTCCTTTCAAACATTGCTTGAATCTGCATGTTTACTACATTTGAATTTATTCAAATATTATTCAAATAATATTCTGCATATAAATATACTTCAAAGGCTCTTCTATAGAATATAGTGCAGGCTTCTTTACTGTAGCTTGGAAGTAATAATTTGGACCTACAAGTGAAACTGTAAGAAGTCAGACTGACCTCCCAATAATTAAAGCTTTCTAGCAATGAGATAACAGACATCTTTCGGGAACTAGTGAGTTCCTTGCCTTGGGAAATTCAGAACAGAAAGCAGATAATTCTGTCATGGATGTTGAAGAAGAGAATCCTACAAAGATTAGACCAGAGAAATTTTAACATACCTGCTAACAATTAAGCTCTAAGAGTATAACCTGTGTACTTTTCTACTTGGATCTCAATGCAGATTTTTTCCTTGAGTTTTATTTTCTTGTTATTTGTGTTTCGGTATTTGAAAATTTTTACTTACATTTTGTATTCCAACATGCGCCAACTCATAATTCTAACTATTAATTACATATTCCAACTAAGCACTAGCTAACTAATAATCCTTAATGTTTGAACCTAATGTCCCTTATCTGTTCTTTATCTCTATATAACTATACTATAATAATAAACCTTAAATAATAAGAAATAACAATTAAGGAATAATTAGAACCCAGTAGTCATTGAAAGTTTCTATAACTTCCCTCTCCCATCCCATCTTCCTTTTCCTTGTATATAATATGACAGCCACTTCTATTCCAATTATCTGTGGTATAAGAAGGAATGATATGACTTGAGGGATGATTGGATGAGTTGTTTCATTTTCTGTACTTCTGAATGTTCTTCAGAAGCTTCCTTAAAAAATATTTTAAAATCTTCTAGAGTCACAAACTCTCAAGCATTAATTTTTCAAAGTAGTTCTAAGTTTTCATTAATGTATTCCTAAAGGAGAATTGATAGATTTTAGGACTTTATGGCAAATCATACCTTTAATTTGCAACTTTGAAAGCAGGGAGTTTTAGGGTAAGATATTGTTTTACCTGTTGGGGAGAACTAATGTAGCAATTGGTAATAATGAGATCATAGAGAAAGTGCTGTCTGAACCTTGCATTGGTTAAGGTTCTTAAGCTTCTATTTCTTGCCAGCCACCTTCTGTTTCGTGCTAAGCAGGATCTCACTAAAAAGCAGGAGAAAAAAATTGTATATTTCAGAGTTTTAATTTTGGCTCACAGTTTCATAAAAGTAGACACGCTTGCATGAAATTATTTTAGAAGGAATGTGCTCCATAATTCTGTAATCAAATTTTCTTAGCCATAAAAATTTTTTCCATCTAATGCTTATAATATGAAACTAAAGCTTTTCAATAATTTTTCAATTTTAGAGTTTTAAAATATAGTCAAGTCTTTATTATCCATGGTAACTCCTTGCTGAGCAATAGTAGGGAAAAAGAGATCCTGGTGATTTTCAAATATAGTTTAAATTTAACTGTAATGAAAAAAAATCACTAGTCAAAGGTATGATACTGAATAGACTTTATCTGAATTTATTTATTTCATTATACACAATATTTAGGAACTTATTTATTTTTCTAAATATATCTCACAAAAGTATAAAAATAACGGAAGTATTGTAACTTAGTAGCACTATTATTGTTTATATTCTTGGTAAAAGATAGCCTGAAGCTGACTGTTTGTTAAATGGCCTGTTATTGTTGTTAAATTCTTAGCTGAGTTAAAAAAAAAAAAAAGGAAATCCAGTAGAAAAAAGGCATTCTAGCTACAGGCTTCCTTCTTTTTCTTTCCCTGAATCCTCTACCTTCCAAGTCCTGACTCATCTCTATCAGAATTCAGAGACAGAAGCTCCCCTTAATTTGCCTATCCCTTTCCCACTTATTTCTTCTTGGTTGAGGCTGTTGGCAGAAGTGTAGATGCCAAGCTTTTATAGGCTGTGCATGAGATTGCTAAACAATATTCCTCCATTTCATGGACCCAGTTTGGACTTTGTAAAATAGTAAAAAAATGATAGATGCATTTAATTTTATATTTGCTGAGTAATAGTAATTTTTAATTAAAATCTTGATTTTATCAAATTAACACTTATACATAGTTTAAAAAGTAAAATAGTACTGTGAGGCTCACAACAAATGGCAGTTTGCTGCCCCATTTCTCTCCACTATCAGTTTCCACTTCCATTAGAAGTAGGCAACTACTTTTAATTCCTATTGCTATTTCTTTGATATTTAACTTCATATTTCTAAATAACATGCATATTCTGGCACTTTTTCAATTTCTACCTTTAGATATTATCTATTGGCTTCTACATATTTATCCATATTTTATACTTCTCCAACACAACATACATGTATTCATTTCTTCTTCCCATCTTTTTAATAGAGCTATATTTTTGGGTTCAGTGTACATTATTTTTTCAATAATTTATTTTTGATAAACCATCTTTATTTTTCTTAAAGTATACTTTATTATATTGTTTGTTGTCGGTCTTATGTAGAGAGAAACTTTGTTTTGTTCGTTGCTGTCTCCCAATGCCAAGAATAGTGCCTGCTACAGAAAAGCTGCTAAATGTTAAGATTTGCTGAATCAACAAATGAAAGAATAGTTAATAATTGCCTTATTTTAAATTGGATTAGTTTGTGTGATTAGCCAATTATTCACTAAGTTATTCTTAAACTCTGACAGAACTGAAAATCTCTCATTATGTTACTATACCTCAGAAATTCTATCAATTTAAGTTTCTTCTAAAAGACATTCCTCCTCGACTCCTTTCTCTACTTTCTCCATTCTGGACAAATCATTTTTTAGTTTCCCTTGCATACAGTTATCCTAGGACTTCCCTTTAACATTATTCTTGGAATTTCCTCTGCTTCTACTTTGGATCCCATGTTTGCTAATCTCATGCTTTCTTCCTTGTTTGATTTACTCCATTGTAAAGTAGCTATTAATAGAACTTGCATTCTGAAAGTTTTTGATCTTTACCCTTTTTCATAGTTCAAATGGCTGTTCATTCAGTTTCAGTGTTTGATTAGTCTGAAGTCATTTGAATTCCTGGTCTTTTGTATTGGTCTATGTTTTCCTTGGGAAACTTAAACAGAGTAGCCATCAAGTTTGGAATCTTAGGTGAATATATAAAATGGTTTACTGATGTTACGTTATACATGATAAAATAATAATATACATATATGTTTTCATACTTTATGGACAATCTGTAGAGTCTTCTCTTTGTTCCCAATGTTCTAAAATTTCATGATGATGGGCCTAGTGTTGATTGGTTTTCATTAATTTTGCTGAGTACTTATTGAGCTCTTTCCATTTTTAAAAATTTTTTTTATTTTTCTGAACTGGATCTCACTCTGTCATCCAGGTTGTAATACAGTGGTACCATCATAGCTCACTGTAACCTTGAACTCCTGGGCTCAAGTGATCCTCCTGCCTCAGCCTCCCAAGTAGATGGGGCTACCAGCACATGCTACCACAGCCCGCTAATTGTTTTTGTTTTTTGTAGAGATGGGATCTTGCTATGTTGCTCAGGCCTCCTGGCCTCAAGCAATCCTCTCACCTTGGCCTCCCAAAGTGCTGAGATTATAGGTATGAGCCACTGCACTGGCCTCACTTTCCATTTTAGAGACTCAAGTAATTCATTTCTGGGAAATTCTCTTGTATTATTGCTTTGTTGATTTCTTCCTTTACATTTTCTTCACCTTTTTTTCCTGGAACTTCTGTTATTTATATGTTGGGACTTCTGGATTGATTTTCTGATTTTCTTATTTTTTTCCTACTTTGATCCATTTTTATTGGCTAGTTCTACTTTCTGGGAGATTTACATAACTGTAGAATCTAATCCTTCGATACATGTTTATTCTAAAGTTAAGCTACTCTACCTTTGAATATTCTTGATCTGAAGGAGAAAATACAAGAAGGTTAGCACTAGAATTGTCTGTGTTCCATTCTAGAGAAAGTAATGTTGACTGTTGAGAGTCAGATCATGTGCCATTCAAAAATTAGCTCTTTATTTGATTATAACTTGAATGTAGTGTGAATTCATTTATATTTAGTCATCCCATGTCTTGCATTATAGCTTATAAATCAGAGGAAATGGGTCTACTACATTTATCAGGAAGATCTCAGATTAAAAATAGTGATAATACTTTAATTTGAATTAAAATTATCCATTTGGCAGATTATGTACAGTAAATTTTTAGCTAAAATACTTATAAGCTTTCATCATATGACGATATAGAATTTAAACACAGTTTAATTACTAGCCTGTGCAAGATTTTAAAATTTTATTTATTTATTTTTAAGAGACAAGATCTCACTCTGTAGCCCATACTAGAGTGCAGTAGTATACCTCACTGCAGCCTTGAACTCCTCCTGCTCAGCCTCCTGAGAAGCTAGGACTACAGGCACACACCATTGCACCCAGCTATTTTTTTTTTTTTTTGGTAGAGATGGTGTCTTGCTATGTTGATTAGGCTGGTCTCCAATTCCTGGCCTCAAGTGATTCTCCTGCATTGGTCTCCCAAAATGCTGGGATTATAGGTGTGAGCGACTGTGCCTAGCCCCAGCTAATTGCTTTGTTTTTTGTTGAGAGACAGAGTTTCACTGTGCCCAGGCTGGCATCAAGCTCTTGACCTCAAATAGTCCTTCCACCTTGGCTTCCTGAAGTGCTGGGATTACAGATGTGAGCCACTGTACCCCACCCAGAGCAAGATTTAAATAGACAAATCCTTTGAAATGAAATTCTTGTAGTGTATGTGAATGATTTTTTATTCTTCCTTTAGGATTTTCCATGCTACCATACCAGTTCTCATTGCATGGACATAGAGAAATAAAATATTTGCTCCATTTCTAACAGTTTGATAGGACAGTTTTCTCAGTCTTGAGATAGTTTCTGAGCTAATTGAACTGTAGTAGGTGGGTTTTGTTCATCAAAAATAATGGTAAGGGAGGGTAGACCCACATCTGAGGGATGCGGTGAGCATTGTGGAGGGGAGGGGCATACCTCCAACCGTTGCTAGGGAGAGGCAAAGATATAAAATGTAACCAAAAGATTTGTACTCTCATATTTTCCTGAAATAAAAAAAAAATAATGGTAAGACCAAATCAACGGTAGCTAAATCTGTTTTGCTTATAACCTCAGGCATAGTACAAATAAGTATTCCTTGAAAGTCTTTCTTTTAAGAATATTCAATCCTTTTTATTTGAAAAAAGGAAAGATGGCCTTTAAAAAGCCTTTTAGTATGAAAACATGATATATAGTACATCTGTCACTTGTGTTAAAGTTGATAAAAGCATATTTGAATAACCTGCTCTGACACTTAAACTTTTCAGATTAGAAAGAGAGTATCTCTCCAAAACCAAGAAACTAAATGAAGAGATTGAGGACCAGAAGAAAGTAATTACAGACCTTTCAAAGAGACTCCAGTATAATGAAAAAAGTTGCAGTGAATTACAGGAAGAACTTGTAATGGTAAGGATAAAAAAGAAAACCCTATGGCATTTACTTTATTGGGTCATATTTGATGTGTATCAGTTTTTTTTTTCCCTCACTGTGTACTATACCATGAGATAATAGTATGAAAGTAATTTTAGTGATATTGATATAAACTTTCCAAACTGAAATGCTGATTACATCAAAGATACACATAATAGAACCTCTATGATTTAGAATAATTGAGGAAACTAACTGAATTAGTAAACACATTGAATTATAGACTATTTTAAAATGTATAATGTATTCAGGGATTTTTCTTTTCCTTTTTTGTTAAGTGCACAAAACAATATTACTTAGGTTGAGGGGGGATCAGGGTTTATAATGAATAGATCTGATGATTTCAAAGACTTCCTTTTGTAATTGTTTTGTACCTGATCACTCTATCTCTATTCCCCTGATCTCTTGCTTTCACACTATCACCAAATTTATCTTTCTAAAATATTGACCTGTTCTTGTCAGCTTCTCTTTATTCAAAAACCATCAATGTGTTCCTATTGAATAATGTCCAGCTTCTTCTCGTGTAATTTAAGGCCCTTTTCCTTTTAGCTTCATGTTAACTTTTCTAGCCTCTTCTTTTGCCTTTGCCCTTTATCTTGCTTCAGCCACATTGAAATGCTCTTGGCTTTCTAAACATGTATTTTCATATTTTCTTGATTTTGTTCAGATTATTCACTTGCTGGACTCACATTGACTAAAATGGTCCTTCACATCTTTTCCATTAACAAATTCCTATACATCCTGTAATGCCCAGCTCTAATATCTTGCAATCTGTGAAGATTTTCATTATTTCATCTTCTCTACTCTCCTATTGTCCCTGACATATTAGACATTGTACTCAGTAGTTTAGAAAGTAATCCAGAGTTATAATTAAGAATGAAATGGTTAAGAAAGTACCAGTATAGGTTGCATGAATTCTAATTCTGGCCAGCTAGCACCACATTGACTAGATATAAAATAAAATGAAACAGGCTTAACTGACTATAGAGCATTTATGTGCTTTGTGATTAAAAAAAATTACTTGATACCAACAGATCTTTTTCTAAAACTTTTACAGTTTGATGGATGGTCTAAAATAAGGCAAGTGGCAGCTTACCAGCAACCTTTGTTTGCTTGTTTGGACTCTTAGCATTCATTCTGTTAAACACTATTGTTTTGATAATGGTGCTGAATTTTATAGACTGATAGTTTCTTCAAAGCTTGATGGATTGCTAAAAGCAGCTGCAGATCTGTGAATAATAGTTTCTTGTAGAAGAACTAATGGGATGCTCAAAAAACTTATTCAGGATGTAGCCTAAGTGAGGTACAGTTTATGTGGCTCAAACAATTAATATGTTTCTCTCTATTTTATTTTATTTATTTTTTATTTTTTGAGACAGAGTCGGACTCTGTCACCTGGGCTAGAGTGCCATGGCATTAGCCTAGTTCACAGCAACCTCAAATTCCTGGGCTCAAGAGATCCTTCCGCCTCAGCCTCCTAAGGAGCTGAGACTACAGGCGCATGCCACCAAGCCTGCCTAATTTTTTGTATTTTTAGTAGAGATGAAGTCTTGCTCTTGCTGAGGCTGGTCTTGAACTCCTGACCTCAAGCGATCCTCCTCCTCAGCCTCCCAGAGTGCTAGGATTACAGGCGTGAGGATTACCACAGGATTACCACACCTGGCCCCTCTCTATTTTTTCATCTCTCTTAAACTCCTAGCTTTTTGTCTTATTTCCTTACATCTTTCTGTTTTCTCTTCCATCTCTTTTTTCCTTCCCTATTAGCTTTCTCTTTAATTTTTTTCTGTTTTATGCTTATTAGAACTGTTGTTCTCTATTTCTTTACCTGACCATAATATGAAATTCAAAAATTATTTAATGAAAATTACTTTAAATAGTAAGTACAGTGGTTTCTTTTTATGAGAAATTATTCTATCACTTTTCCTAAATATATTTTTGTTATTCATATTCCTTTGTTGACTTTTTTCAATAGATTAATAGCCTTTGGAGGGAAGAGTTTTTAAAAGTTCCTCTTTGAAGATATTTTTACCAAATTAAAATTTTAAACCATAAAAATGGGGTTTTTCTAGTTCTGCATCTTCAAAGTGTGGTTATTATTTGTGCTTTGATTTCATAATTGTTGTTGGCTGAAGAGAAAATGACTTACGAGGAAGCTTTTACCTTTTGCTTTGGAAATGAAATTGTTTTAATGACATTCCATGACTCTACGTACCCTAGTGTGTCTTTCCACAGTTATATTTCTTTTGAGCATACTGGTTTCAATATTTTATAGGCTATAGACGGAAGCATAAATTGCCTACTGGTAGTTTTTCTCTCTCTTTGAGGTAACAACTTGTTTTCTAGTTTAGGTCATGTACATGGCCATTGTTCAAGTCTTTGTCTTTATTTTCTCTGTTGCATTGAAAGAGAAAGTTAAAGCCACTTTCCTCTATAGGTTTACTAGTGAGCTCAAGGTGTTATTAATAAGGTACAAAGACTTTATGAAATTTTGAGACTTAAAAATAACACTTGTATCACTTTATATAGCATAACCTTTCAGAACTGGAAGGGGCTTTAGAGATCGTCTAGCCTAGGGTACATAAAGTGTTGATAAACAAGTTGGAAAGTGATAGCTGCCCTGTTTTGAGAGATATAATATAAATGTAGAATATAATTTTGGAAAACTGGATATGTTGAGTCTTTTGTGGGTATTTAACAAATATAAACCCAGCTGACTTTAATTGTACTCTATTTATTTATTTTTAATTGACATGTAATAATTGTACATATTTATAGAGTACATTGTGTGATGCTTCAATATATATAATGTATAGTGATCAGATCAGGGTAATTAGCATACCTATCATGTCAAACATTTATGATTTTTTTCTGTCCTAAATGTACTGTTGTATTAATGAAATTCTTCCTATTCAATATATAGATTTAAAAGATATGATTAATAAATGAATGATATATAATTATTTTTAACATTTAATGTCAGCATCAGACATCTAAGAATTTAGGAAAATTAGTTTCATGTTCATATGAGGATGTGACAACAGAGCACAAAATTTGACAGAATTTGACTTTAAAAAGTTTTGGTAAAAATTGAGCCATTAATTTCAAAGCCTATGAGTTTAATAGTGATTTAATCAGCTACTAAGTAAAACTGAATTTCTAGTTTGAGATGCTTAGTGATCATGCTTATTAAAGTCCATCAGAGGCTCAGGAGATCCAGCTGGGTCTTTTAGACATTACTGTGAGTAATACCTGCTTCTTTTGAAGCAGGGGAGCTTTCATTTTCATATTGGTATTATTAGGTCTAGCTTTGTGCTTTCTTCAATGAAATTTTCTTAAGTCTATCATTTTTTAAGATTTGTTTTTCTGCCACTCAGTAATATTTAGTTACAGCTTTAGGAGAGACCATATATTGAAAAGGGAATTCTAGTTCTCATGAGGTTTTGCTCAAAGAATGTTTTATTCTCTAAAGAACTTGTGATTGAAAATGGTCAAGTGTATATTTTTTTCCAATGCTTTTGGGGTTTAACCAATTATATAATAATAATGATTACTCACATTAGATAGGATTTTGAAAGTGCTTTGTTATGCTTTGTGGTGAAGATAATATTTCTTGATAATATTTTTGCTTCAAATGCTCTATTAGGTTTGCTTTAGAAGGACATGTTTCTGATTTTGTAGGAGACATTTAAAACTATGGGCTAAGAACTATTCTATTCTGAATTTTTACTAAAAAAAATGTTGTTTCCTGTATTTTACCTAGAATAGGAGTAATATTTATATGTGAGCATTGTTTTTGCTAATATAAAGAGCACTTTCTGTTTTCTCTTAGTGGTCCTTAAAATTTAATACTATGAAATAGTATGCATTGAATATGTGTCTTTATGTATTTAAATATCCACTGTATGGGACTGGCTTTCTAAATTTATGGTATGGATGTAAAGTGTTTTAATTAAGTTTTTTGAAATTTATTTCTATATAAGTTAGTAAATTTTGAAAATTCAAATCTCATTTCAACGTGGGAAAAAATAAAATGGTATTGTGTGTGTGTGTGTGTGTGTGTGTGTGTATGTGTGTGGGTGAGAGAGAGAGAGAGAGAGAGAGAGGTGTTTATATGTTAAGACCATGTTCAGACTGGAAGGTAGCATCTACTAAAAAATAAATTATTTTTAAAGCTAAGTAAGGGAGGGTAACGTTTCATTATGTGAGATAAGCAAGTGGGATCTTAGAATACTGACATCCATGGAATAAGAATAGGCAAGCAAAGCGGTAGAGAACTAAGAGATACTAGTTATCACTAACATGATCAAGGAAAAGCTGCAGATGGTGATAATAATGAAAGCTAACCAGACCAAATTCAGTTCAGCTCATACAATTGCACTGAGTGTGTAATGGCAACTAGATGCAAAATATGATGAAAAGGTGAGCTGTGGGAGCCAAAGTATGTGATGTGGACTATAGATTCTGATGCTCTCTTGTTTATTCTTAGATTTCTTCATAACAGCTTAACATATATTTAAGTTAAAAAGTTAAAAAAGCTTACTTGAGTTAAAAAATGTTCAGAAAGTATAAGCATTATGTATTACTACTTCAAAAGTTATGCTAATTTCATTAAAAAACCTTATTGACTAAATAAAGGTATTTATTTTTTATGAATTTGGCCTTTCCTACTATTTTTAACCTAATTAAAAGTGTCTGTAATTGCTTTCATTGTTATTTATGGCTTGAGTCAACTTTTTCCATTGCAGATCAGCAATGCTCATGTGCCAATTTTTAGATATATTAATAAATATTTGCATATCCTTTTTATATGTTTCTTCAAGGGCTTGCATTAGAAACTTTTATTTACATGCTTTTTTATTTGTGATATTCATGTTGAATAAGCAAAAAAGTGAGGGATGAGTTTTTGCAGGCTCAAAGGAAGATAAGATGATTATGAAATAAACTAAAAAGAATGACATGTTAGGTTAATCCAGATATGCATTCAATTTAGCAGTGTGAGAGATGTAGTATACCAAGGTGGAAATAAAGGCAGTTCTTTGTCATCTCATTGTTCTTTTGGTTAAAGATATTTTATAACCAATACTGGCTGGGTGCATTGGCTTACACCTGTAATCCTAGCACTCTGGGAGGCCGAGGCAAGAGGATTACTCAAGGTCAGAAGTTTGAGACCAACCTGAGCAAGAGCAAGACTGTGTCTCTACTAAAAATAGAAAAAAATTAGCCAGATAACTAAACATATATAGAAAAAATTAGCTGGGCATGGTGACACATGCCTGTAGCCCCAGCTACTTGGGAAGCTGAGGCAGGAGGATCGCTTGAGCCCAGGAGTTTGAGATTGCTGTGAGCTAGGCTGTCGCCATGGCACTCTAGCCCAGCTAACAGAGCGAGCTGTCTCAAAAAAAAAAAAAAAAAAAAAAAAAGATATTTTATAACCAACACTGACTCACTTTAATAATACATTAACATTTGTCAGTTACAAAATTTTCTGAACTTTCTTTGAATATTTTGATATTTTTAGTCCCCTGCCTATATTGGTTATAGATTTATCATAGCATCTAAAGTAGTCCTTGGTTTATGATGGGTGATCAGTAATGTTCATCTAAACATCTGGTAAGCAAACATAACATTAAACAACTTTTGTTTATAGGGCAACAAACAAAAAAGTGACTTTTATTCCTAGGTCGAACATACAGAAAAAAGTAATTACGTGAATTACTTTTGACGCAAAGAAATGAATCCTTTTATCCTACAATTCTTTTAAATTTATAGGGTTGTTAAGGATTATAGAAGTTATTGAATCAACAATTTAACATTTAACCTAAACTTATTCTTTGTTATATGATAAAACATGTTAATAAAAAATTTAGAAACAATATTTTATCTTTGGTTGGCACTTTGTTTTCAACCCAACAGTTTTGTTTATTTACCTGATAGATTCTGTTTTTATTCTAGAATTCCTTGTATTTTAAACGGCTATGCAGAGAACTAGCAGCTTTTAGAACAAAATTTAAATATAAGCACAATCCAGCACTTGAAACAACTCCAGACACTTTCACTATATGAGTGAAGAGTGGCAGCTTCATTTATAAAACCAAAACATTTTATTTAAAAAAAAAAAACACTGTCAACTCTAAAATAAGTGACAGTTTTCTGGTCATTAGCTGGTTCATAAATATCATTATTAATACAAACTAAATTTGTATTGGCTGTGTTATAGACTATTAGATATCTTTGTAGAATGATGTGAAAATTATAATATTGCTAATTATAAATGTAATAGTAATTTTCAGGTGCAGTTAACCTCTTTTTAAGTCTGGACGGTGAGTAAATCTTTTTTTTGCTCTTTGAAAAAGTTTACATTACTCAATGTGTCCTGGCAAATTTGACCTTAAATTTGATCTTAAATTGTAATGGTGTTGAAATTTTAGCTCGTATTATAGTCAAGATTGAGCCCTATACTCGAAAGAGAATTGTTGTTGAACTAGGAATTTAATTGCATCTTTATGTTAAGCTCACTCCAAGTGTGCAAGTTGTCTGGCTTTCTACACTTATATTCCCGTAAACTTTTATATCTTGATGTTGATGGGGACTTACTTTCAGTCAGCAGGGCATAATAGAAAGAATATATATTTTGGAGATAGATTGATCTGGGTTTTAATGCCAGCTCTATCTCATAATCTGTGGCCTTTAGTGATATTCCTCTGACTTTGTTTGCTCATTTATAAAATAGTGCTAATAATCTCTATCATGCAGGGATTTTGATGAGCATTAAAGATAATATATGTATCAAAATAGCAGGAGATGGAAAAAGCATACCATGCACAAACATACAAAAAGAACTGGAGTAGAAATACTGGTATCGGACAAAATAGGCTTTAGAATAAAACTGTTATTAGAGATAAAGAGGGATATCTCATAATATTAAAAGAGTCATTTTCCCAGGAAGATCTAACAATTTTAAACATATATATTAATACACCGAACAACAGAGCTCCAAAATATGTAAAGCAAAACCTGATGTAATTGAAGGGAGAATTAGACAATAATAATATTTGGAGACTTCAATACCCCACTTTCAGTAATAGGTAGAACAACTAGAAGAATACCAACAAATAAATGGAAGACTCAACAACACTGTAAACAAACTAGACAGTTTACAGATATCTATAGAACACCACACCCATCAGCTGGAAAACACACATTCTTCTCAAGTGCACATGAAACATTATTGTGGATAGATCATATTTTAGGTCATAAAACAAGCCTCAGTAAAGTTAATAGGATTGAAATCATATAAAGTATCTTCTCTGACCACAATGGAATTAAATTAGAAATTAATAACAGAAGGCAACAGGTGAAAATTCTTAAACCTGTGAAAATTAGACAGCACATTCCTAAATAACCAGTGGGTCTAAAAGAAATCACAGGGAATTAGAAAATACTTTGAGATGTGTGAAAATGAAAACAAACATACCAAACTTTATGGGATGCAGCTAACATGATGCTTAAGAGGGAAATTTATAGCTGTAGTCACCTATACTAAAAAAAAGCTGGGTGCAGTGGCATGTGCCTGTAGTTACAGCTACTCAGGAGGCTGAGGAGGGTGGATTGCTTGAGCCCAGGAGTTCAAGGCAGCCTGGGCAACATAGCAAGACCCTGTCTCTAAAAAAAAAAAAAAGCTTCAAATCCATAGTCTAATATTCTATTAATACCTTAAGAAACTAGAAAAAGAAGAGCAAACTAATGCCAAAACAATTGGGAGATAGGAAACAATAAAGGCTAAAGAGGAAATTAAAGAAATAGAGAATAAAAAAATAAAGGAAGTCAATGAATCAATAGAGGAAGTCAACCAAAAATTGATTCTTTGAAAAGATAACTAAATTAACAATAGACTGGTCAAGAAAAAAAGAGAGGAGATTCATATTATTGAAACCATTCATGAAAGAGGGAACTAATTACTGACCATATAGAAATAAAAATAATTATAAGAGAATACTGTGAAGAACTGTATGCCAACAAATTAGATAATTTAAATGAAATGGATAGGTTTCTAGAGAGAAAAAAACTACCAAAACTGGTTAAGAAGAAATAGAAAATCAAGTAAAGGTATTAAATTAGCAATGAAAAAGCTTCCCACAAAGAAAAGCATAGGCCTGGATAGCTTTACTAGTAAGTCATCTTATACTAAATGTTCAAGAAGAATAACACCAATGCTTCACAAATTCTTTCAAAGAACAGAAGAGGAGGTAACATTTCCCATCTCATTCTATGATGAAGTATCATTACCTTGATACTAAAGCCAGACAAAGGCACTACAAGAAAAAAACTACAGACCGTATTGCTTTAGAATATAGATGCCAAAATTCTCGACACTATACCAGCAAACTGAATCCAGTAAGATATAAAAAAGGTTTTACAAATGATCAAATGGGATCTATCTCAGGAATGTAAGACTGGTTTAACATCTGAAAATCAAAACAACATAATACATCTTGTTAATAAAGTAAATGACAAAAATCAGATGATCATCTCAATAGATACAGAAAAACGTGATAAAATCCAACATCCTTTTATGATAAAAATGCTCAACAGACTAGGAATGGCACTTCCTCCTCAACCTAATAAAGAGAGTGTATGAAAAACCTACAGCTGACATGACAGTTAATGGTGAAAGACAGAATGCTTTCTTCCTAAGATCAGGAAAAAGACAAAGATGTACATTATTACCATGTCTGTTCCGTAGTGTATTGGAGGTTCTAGCCAAGGCAATTAGGCAAGAAAAAGAAATATGAAATCATTAAATATGAAATGTCTGATTTCAAACTGATAGTTTATTATATCTCAAACAATACAATTAATCAAAGTATGTGCCTAAACTATTGACACAGTTTTGCCATCTTAACAGTAACTTGCTTATGCCAGCAGTGAGGAAGCCTAGAGAGTGAGTGGCGATGAATTGTGAAAGGCGTTTTTCAAAGCTTGTTGAGAATTGAATATTTTTCCTTGCAAGAAATGGTCCAAAGCTTGGAAGTAGTGGTAGTCATAGTCAGTTGGTGCAAGGTCTGGTGAATACGGTGGATGATAGAGAGTTTCCAAGTCTAGCTTCTGTAGTTTGAGCAGTGTTGTCTTTTGCAACATGTGGTCTTACAAGAGGATTGGCCTGTTTCAATTGACCAATCTTGGCTGCTTAATTGCAAGCATCTTCATCATTTTGTCCAATTGGTTGCATTAGACATCCGCTGTAATTGATTGACCAGGTTTTATGAAGCTATAGTGAATAATACCAGTGCTGGATCACCAAACAGATACTGTCAGTTTTTTTTTT